>VWPU01014430.1:0-73109 GCA_013398955.1 Callaeas wilsoni | reverse complement strand
CCTCCTTTTCCCCCACCCCCGTTCCCTGCCTTGGATGGTTTTTAGGTGGAGTCGTTTGCACCAAAACCCAATAGCTGCTGCTGTTCTTGCTGCTATTTTTTTTTTTTTTTTTTTTTTTTTAATGATCCTGTTTCCACAGCAGGGGAAGAGAGAACTGATCCTCAACATACTCCCAGAGAATGAATAATCACAAGAAACTGGCTTAAGCAGCTCCCTGGATCTGGTGCATGATTTCGATTGAGTTCAATTTGATTTAATTTTCTTTATTTTTATTTATTTCTTTTTCCCCAAGTCATCGTTCGCATTTTATTTCCTGCATTTCTTCCTATTCTTTTTTTTTTTTCTTTTTTTTTTTTTTTTTCACCTTTTGGGAGATTTGCAAACCGAATTACATGCATGTCCAGTGGGGGAAGGTTTAATTTTGACGATGGAGGGTCGTACTGTGGAGGCTGGGAGGACGGAAAGGCTCATGGCCATGGAATCTGTACCGGCCCGAAGGGTCAAGGTGAATATTCGGGCTCCTGGAGTCACGGCTTTGAGGTGCTGGGGGTCTACACTTGGCCCAGTGGCAACACTTACCAGGGCACCTGGGCGCAGGGCAAGCGCCATGGCATTGGCATGGAGAGCAAAGGGAAGTGGGTGTACAAAGGAGAGTGGACCCATGGATTTAAGGGACGGTACGGGGTCCGGGAATGCACTGGAAACGGGGCCAAGTACGAAGGCACCTGGAGCAATGGATTACAGGATGGCTACGGGACAGAGACCTACTCGGATGGAGGTAGGTGATGCATTCGTCCCTTCCTGGCTGGGGCAGGTGGGCTGGAGGCTGGTGGGGGGAACCTCCAAACAGGGTTTGGGTTGGAGTCTGGGAGTTTGCAACCTGCTGGCTTGGACCAAGGGATGCTCCCACCCTGCAGGAGATAAGGAACCAGCCCAGTGTGGCACCAGCCCAGCTCTTTGCCACAGGTAGCCCCATACGTTCCGTGGGGTCTCTGGGCGCTGGGTCCTCGCTCCTTCCTCTCCTCAGGCGGGATTTTGGGATGTGGAACAGGCGGTGCTGGTGGGGGGACGCCCAGCTCCGGCCCAGACGGGTCGGAGCACGGGGTGGGCCAGGCCTTGGGGACACAACCCAAGTTGCACATGGGATTGGCAGTTCTGACTGCACCACTGGAACCTGTAGGATTTGCATGGGAACGACGCGGGGCAGGATGGAGGCGAGAGCGTGTGTGGGGGGATCCGGGGCGGATGGGGCAGCTCCAGTGCTGCCAGAGCTCCCAGCCAGGGGCGGGGGGCTCTGCACCTCCTCCGGCCCCTCCAAAGGCAGCCCCACGCTCAATAATGCCGGGGAAAAGACTTTAATTCAGACAAGAGTCTTACATTCCTAGTTTACGGCTTAATGCTTAGCGTAGGGGCTCAGAGGGATCACCAGAGCTCTTCTCTGCCGTCAACACGGCTTAACGAGATGCTGAGGGGAAACTGGGATTAGAGGAAAAACAAGAAAACCCAATTGGAGCCATCAAATCCAAAAAAATTTGCTGGGCTAACAAGCTTTAGGGCTGAACTGGGAGAAACAGCTGGTGCCGTGCTGTAAGTGGCTGTATCATCCTCTCTCCTGGGTTGTGGCTACTTCCACAATCGGAATTGCCACCATAATCCCAGGCAGGCCTACCTGCCGGCAGCCGGGGGCACTGGGCTCCGCTGGCCCCTTGTTTTCCCGGGAATCGTGGCCTCCTGAAGCAGCTTCGAGGGTTATTTTTAGGACATTATGGTTTTCCATACGGCTCCGGTGAGGAAATTGCAGCGTCGGGGAGCTCCATCGCAGCCTTCCCGAAAGGTGCTGCAAGACCTTGCTCTGGAAAACCCAGTTTGCTGCTTTGTGGTTGCACAGGGAGGGGAGGTTAAACCTCACCTGCAGCTGCTTTTTTTTGTGCTCTCACAGGGAGAGGCGGAACCGCCTCGGGATTTTTAATGACAATTCCGTGCCGGTGGTTTTCTCCCAGAGAAAAAGAGAGCTGCAACCTTTTGTTTCAGCAGCCTGGGAGGATGCTGGGGACTGAGCGGGGATGTGCCGGGTGTGTGTTCGGAAGCCATGGATAAATCCCAGCAGTCCTTCAGTCGAGAATAAAGCTTGGGCAGGGAATCATCGCGGTCTCCCACGTCCAAGGCGGTCAGGAGGGGCTGTGGGGGGGTTTCTGCCTGCTCCCGACGTGGGTGCTGTCTCCTCCTGGCACCCAGCCCCTGCCGGGGAGGTTTGGGGGAGGACAGACACAAGTCTGGACTAACTACAGGTCTCTGAGGGCTGGGTGTTGCAGGGCTGGCCCTGTCCCCGGCCACGCACGTGCCCCCGCCCCGGCACGCTCCCCATCCTCTGCAGCGCAGCGTTTTTTAGGGAAACCTGGGCAACATCCCCACATTGGGGTGGCTTAGCAGCAGTTTCAGCGTTTTCTGAGAACCTACCAGAAGCAAAGAGCTTTTCCTTCCATCTTGTCAGGCCAGCCCAGCTTCCCGGTGCTCGGGGACCCAAAAGCGATGTCGCGTGTTTGCGATTTCGGGAGGAGGGAAGAGGATCAGCGCTGGGAAAGGGCAGGGTCTGTGGCAAAATGGTCCCCGTGGGGATCTGCAAACCTTCCAAGGAGGAAGGAATGCCGTGCTGGGGGAATGCAGAGTGCTGGTAGCTGTGGATGCTCCTCCACGCCAGCTTCCCCCACCTCAGCTGGGCCAGAACCACCTCCAGGGCCACTTTCACCAACTCAGCTCCCAGCACCCAGAGGCCACGTCCCTTTCCCAGTTGCCTGGCTCCATTCTGGGGGGAACCCACCCAAAGCTGGGCATCTCCAGCCTTTTGGACACCAAGCCTTGCTGAACTTTGTGTGTTTGAGTCCCAGAGGCCGCTGTGTGCGGGAGCGGTGGCACCGGGGAGGCAACTGTTGGGAAGGATGTTTCTCATTAATCTATTCCAGTTATTACCTTCAGCAAACTGAAGTATCCAAGAATCCTCGCCCCAGCATCTGTCACTTGCCGCCCACAGATAAATATTCATCCCTTGCACATCAGTTTTTTTAGCTCCCCAGCCCCGGCTAGGGGATGGGGCCCTAAATGCGCAGCGAGGCTCGGGGAGCCCCGGAATCCACGGATTCGCTCCGGTTTTCCCAATTCCCTTGCACAGCGGCGGGGAAGGGCACACCTCCCCGTGCCCCAGCGCTGTGTTGGGAGGGACGCTTGTGCGACCGCCGGACCGGCGGGTGCGTCGGGTGCCGGGGGTGGCACACGGTGGCCCGGGGGCTCCCGCCAGCCCCGCAGCCGGCGCGGGCAGCGCGGCCCCCACGCGCAGCTTGCCGAGCTCACACCTCCCACGCCGCACACGCCGCGCACCCCGCGCCTGTCCCCCCACGCCGACGAGCCCCCCACGCCCTTCCCACGCGCTCCCTGACCCCCGGGGAGAGCAAATCCCGCTCCCCCGGCCCGGGGGATTCGTGTCCACCGACACAGAGCCCCAGTCAGCCAAGGGAGCCGCGCTGTTCTCCCAGGAGCCCACGCGTGTCCGAGTGGCCCTGGCGCGGCCGACACGCGGCCTCTGCGCTGTCCCGCTGGCCCCGTGGCCTCACTCGCTCAGACCTCCCCAGCACTGCCGGTATATCCCCATCTTCCTGCCAAAAAAACCCCCTGCCCCCCTCCAGAGCACCCTGATATTACATAAACCAGGCTCCCAAGGATTGCTTCAGTCGGATGCCGGAGTTGAAGCACTCGCCTGATTCATCCCAGCTCCGGAGTGGGAGCAGGAATTGCTCCCTTGCTTCAGGTGAAAGGGGCTGCATCCACCCGGATCAGCAGCGACCTGAGGCTGGGGCTGCTGGCAGTGGAGCTGGGGGAACTGGAGCAGAGGGTTGGAGACCCTCTCCCGAGCAGGTCTGGCGATCAGGAGACATCACAGCTGGTTCCTGCCTCGGATACTTTGGGGATGCTCAGCGGTTTCACCCCGGGGACAGCTGGAGTTGTAGCTACAGACTTCCCATGGGAATCCTCTGCGCTGGGTTTGGGTTGAGCTGCTGAAACCATGGCTGTGGGGGTGGACGAGATGGGGTGGCTGGAGGAAGCCCTAAATCTGTTTTTGCCCTTTCCATCCCTGGCAACGCTGTTTTCCTCCTCCTTCCGCCTCTTCCCAGCTGAACAACTGGGATCGTAAACCAGACGGGACCAGCCCCATCCTGGGCGCCCACTGCCCAGCATCCCTGAGGGAATGGGACAGGCTGGAGGTGTCTGCTGTGAAGCAGGCTCATCCTGCTGCCAGTCCTCTCCCCGTCCTGGATGTCCACATGCTCCCTAAATCCGTGTTTCTCGGGAGGGCTACCCCGAAAGGGCCGGGCGGTCGCATGGCGGTGTTCATCTTGTGTAATCTCCGTGCCCACTCACCTAAAATGAATCATCCTTTGATAGGTGAGGGAAATATAATTAGTGTTTGCATTGTTAGCACTGGCTGAGTAGGCAAGTGGGTTTTCTTGGCCCGGGCTGGGAAATATTCCTGCCATGGGGAGAGGGAAGCGGAGCGGTGGGAGCTGCTGGGGTGGGGCCCTGCCAGCCTGTCCTGCTCCGTGTCCCACTTTCCCACCCCTGCAGTGGCACTGGTGACACCTCTCTTAGCAGGTGCACCAGGAGCTACCGACCAAATGGCTTGGGAGCGGTTGAGGAGGGGAAAAACACGGAATGTTTCCCAAAATCCGGCATAAAGGGCTGCTCCGGGGGGATGGAGCGGGAGTGCTGTGTGGGGCCCGCCTGGCTGGGAAGGGGCTGCATCCCCTCACCTGAGCTGAGCCGTGGTTTGGGATGAGCCACCACCAGCCGGGAGGGTTGGAACGAGGTATCCTTAAGGTCTCTTCCAACCCAAACCATTCCCAGCTTCCACAGTGCCACGACGGCAGCGGCCTGGTGCCTCTCCCACCCCGGCCTTTCCCTGGGCTCCTGCACAGGGAACCGACGAGCGAGGGCAAATTTCCATAAGGATCTATTCATAGCACGGATGTCAGAATTACCTTAAAAGTACCAGCTCTTCCCTTGTTTTGCTGCCGGGAAGGAATTGTTGATGCACTTTAAACGGTGGGCGGAAACAAGCAAATACAAGAGCGCCCTGATCCTCGATCCTCCCGTTCCTGCAGCACCCAGACACAGCCAGAGCTGGTCCCAACAACCCCTCAGGACCTGATAATTAATTAAAAAGTCGGGATTTTGGTGATGGAGCATCTCACTGTCTGGATTAGGTCTAGAAGCTGCTTGCAGTGGTTCTAGGAGAGCAAAACCGGAGATGTCAGGAGCAGCCGAGCACAGAAAAATGAATCAAAATACTAAATGAAGGTTCTGAGCAGCCTCATTAAAAATAAATGCTATGAACTCATGGTAATTACTTCTCTCACTGGAACATGCTGCTTAGTTTCAGGTACAGCTCAGGACAGAGGAAGAAGGATTTTGACCTCGGAGAAAAGAACATGAGACAGAAACTGCCAGACAGGCCTCAGACCCTCACTCCATCTTCCCAAGGCTTTTATCCAGGGTGTGATTCTCCGGGGAATTGTGCAGGACCCCCAACTTTGGGGAGCCCATCAAGCCCCTCTCTCTGACCCCCAACAGAGGGTGGCTTCGGCCCTGAAGCGCAGTGTTAATGTCATTTCACTGGGGTGGGTTTCTCATGGCTTTGAATGCAAATCTCAGGATATTTGCATGTGATTTGATATCCCATGGGGCTCCTCGTGGTTGGGTGACATCTGCTCCTGGAGCTGAACATTTTTTTTTTTTTCCCTTTAGAAGCTCCAGCTTGTGGAATCATGTGATTTTGCAAGATTTTCAGCTTCAGTTTGGAAGCAAGGTTTCCACCCAGGCTATTGCAGAAAAGTCATTCTTCCAGGCTTGGGAAGCAGCAGACGAGAGCTAAAAATGCCTTCTGTTTAAAAATGCCTCGATTTTAAAATGAACCTGATGAATTTTGAATGCTTTGAGTCAGGTAACGCTGATGTAGATGAATGAGCTGTATTAATGTAGGCATGACTTGGAGATGGAGGAGCTGGGCAGGGTGAGCCTGGGAATGGTCTTTTAGGGGCGGACACTGGGGTTTAGCATCTGTCTTGTGAGAGTTTTTGTCTCTTTGGGTCTGGTTTTGGCATTGATTGAACTCCTGAGCAAGAAAGGATTTTTTTTTGCAGGAGTTTGCAGTAGTTACAGGAGAGTCTTGGTGGGCTTTTGCCCCTGGAATCAGCTGTTTAACTCACAATTGTAGTATTTTTTAACAAAAAAAGTCAGGATCTTGGAGAAAACAAAACTTCAAAGGCAATTGTTTATATTTTGGGGCTTGATATTGGCTTTTCAAAGACAGATTCTGGCCTTTGAACCAAAAGTCCTTTAAAATTGCAAAGGGTGCATGAGCGTTCCCTAAGAACAGCCACTCTTTTCCCAACATTGTTCCCTGAAGAGGTTCCACTCCCTCTCAGCACACAGCAGAGCATCGTGAATTTTCATGAATGAGTGAACAGCCAGAGCAAGGCCCCTCATTTTGCTGATTTCCACAAAGGTGTAATTTCCTGCTCAGGCCATCACTTGGGATCTGCAAGGTGTTTTCCTGGAATGAATAAGGNCCCTGGAATCAGCTGTTTAACTCACAATTGTAGTATTTTTTAACAAAAAAAGTCAGGATCTTGGAGAAAACAAAACTTCAAAGGCAATTGTTTATATTTTGGGGCTTGATATTGGCTTTTCAAAGACAGATTCTGGCCTTTGAACCAAAAGTCCTTTAAAATTGCAAAGGGTGCATGAGCGTTCCCTAAGAACAGCCACTCTTTTCCCAACATTGTTCCCTGAAGAGGTTCCACTCCCTCTCAGCACACAGCAGAGCATCATGAATTTTCATGAATGAGTGAACAGCCAGAGCAAGGCCCCTCATTTTGCTGATTTCCACAAAGGTGTAATTTCCTGCTCAGGCCATCACTTGGGATCTGCAAGGTGTTTCCCTGGAAAGAATAAGGGTCTGGAAGTGTCCCAGCCAGGTTGGACCGGCCTTGGAGCAACCTGGGCTAGTGGAAGGTGTCCCTGCCCATGGCAGGGGCTTGGAATGAGATGGGCTTTGAGGTCCCTTCCAACTCAAACTGCTCTGTGATTCTATGATTTATTTCACAGAGAATAAATAAACCCTGCTCTTGCTTCATCCTGTCCTGGAGCAGCCTCCTATCCCTGATCCATGGGGAGCTCAGCCTCACCCCACCCACCCGAGCAGCCCCCAAATCCCAGCGCTGGCCTCAGCCCCGTTTGGGAGAGCTGGGGAATCAGCCCTGGCTGCGGGAGTGGGTGAGGTCCCGGAGCTGGTGGCAGGATTAGAGCACGGGGGGATTAAGGGAATCAGCATTAGCCCAATTTCACTCTGCTTTGTGAGGGGAGCACATTGGCCTTAATAAAGGTGCTGAGCAATATCCTAATGTGGTTTGCATCCCTGGGGATAAAACCTCTTCCCCCTTTTGACCCCGAGCAAGAAAGGATTCCGCAGGGATTCGGCTGCCCTGGGAAAACCATGGCCCCGTTTCACCAGGGCATGGTGCTTCCTTGACTTTCCCTGTGTCTGGCAAACCCGGCCCTCCCCGCTCCCAGGACAGACAACAAGAAATGTCTTTCTTTGGTTGTTTCCTTTTAAAAGTTGTGTTTCCCCTGACTGCGGGACACGGAGCTTTAAGAGGAATCACAGCTGGCCTGAGAGGCACCGTGAGCCCCATCAGAACCAGTGATGCCGAGATTTGATTGCCTTTATTCTGGTTTTTTTGGAGCTTTTCCTTGAATTCTGGCTGGAAAAGGCACTTCCCAACAGCTTTGGGGAAGCAGGAGATGCAGGAGCAATGAGAAGAGGGAGGGGATGCTCAGGACGGGCTTGGTTTATCCTGGAGAAGAAACCGAGGTTTTCCCCCTTGAAGCCGATATCTGAAATGCCTCGGAAAACATTAGTTTCCATATGAGATTTTTAAAAAATGTTTCCCAGTGAGGGAGGAGGCTTCATCCTGCTGCTTGCAGAGCATCCTTGGGACAGGCACTGAGGACAGAAACATTTCCCCGTGTTGGGGATGGGGCTCACATCCCCCAGAGGAGCATTCTCGCCACCTGTGATTTCCCGGTGATTTTCCCCGTGGAGAACGGCTGAGCAATCCCTGTTCCCTGGTATTTCAGCCAGAAATACTTTTGTTGTTATTTGCATCCAGAGGAGGAGGAGGAGGAGGTGGAGGTGGAGGAGGAGGGGAAGGAGGGGAAGGAGGAGGCAGATTCCCTGGCTGAGGCGTGAGGCTGTAGAAATCCATCTCCTCCCTGCAGCCCCAGCTCCTGCTCCTGCAGAGCTTCTGGCTATTCCAAACCCAGCCCTGCTCCATCCCTACCCCTTCCAAAGCCATCTCCTTCCCAGCCTCATCCAAACCCAGCACCTCCACTGCTTGATTCCTTCAGATGGAGGCTCCCTGCTTTTAGAAGTACAATCTGACCATGCTGATATGCGCTGTAATTCTTTATTATTTATTGAGCCCCAAACCAGATTTAATGCTGCACCCAGGCAGGAGCAGAGCAGCCCATGACAGCTCTCATCCTCTTCATCCTCTCCTCCTTCCCCTCCATGCCTCCGTGGATGCCCAGCCCTGGCTGTGCCCACCGTGTCTGGATGCACCCAGCATTAGCACTATGACTAACACCCATCACGTGTTCGTGCCTGCAGATTAGATTTGCATACTCAAAAATCCATACTTTATTCCTTCCCCTGTGTAAGCAGTTACCAGAGCATATTTTTGGCAAATTAGCAGCCACAGCAGAAGCATCTGACTGTGTTTTTAGCATGGCTTGGTGATGGAAAACCTTGGCAGGGCTGGAGGGAGGATAATTTGCTGTGGATTCCGTATCCGTGGGGCGTGGGACACAGGCAGTGTCACTGATTCCCGCATTCCAAGGGGGGCAATGCAGGTGGCATCTCCCAGCCATCCATGTGGGATTCAGGGGAGGGTTTGTGGATGAGAGCAGCAGCTGGGGGCAGGGCAGGGCATGGAAGGCGCCCAGCTGGACACCGTGTCCCGCTGCCAGGAGGGACAGGGCAGGAAGGAGGGTCTTGGGGTGCTCTGGCTGAAAATGCGTCCCCACGTCCACGCAGTGACCGGGGGTGGAGGGAGGGGATTCTCCCCCTCTGAGACCCCACCTGCAGTGCTGTGTCCGGCTCTGGGGCTTCCCGACGTGAGAAGCACGAGCAATTGCTGGAGCAATTCCAGAGGAGGCCAGGGAGCTGCTCCAGGGCTGGAGCCCCTCTGCTCTGGAGCCAGGCTGGCAGAGCTGGGGATGCTCACCTGGAGGAGAGAAGGCTCCAGGGAGACCTCAGGGCCCCTTCCAGGGCCTAAAGGAACTCCAGGAGAGCTGGAGAGGGACTGGGGACAAGGGATGGAGGGACAGGACACAGGGAATGGCTTCCCACTGCCAGAGGGCAGGGAGAGATGGGATATTGGGAAGGAATTCCTGGCTGTGAGGGTGCTGAGGCCCTGGCACACGTTTCCCTGTGGCTGCCCCTGGATCCCTGGAAGTGTCGAAGGCCAGGTTGGATGGGGCTTGGAACAACCTGGGATAGTGGGAAGTGTCTGTGCCCATGGCAGGGGGTGGGAACAACAGGAACCTCAAGGTCCCTTCCCACCCAAACCATTCCAGGATTCTGTGATCCCGTGTTCAGGAGGCCCCACACAGGTAGAACATTTGGGGGGCACATTTTTCCCAGTGATTCCCCGGGATGGCCAGCGAGGGTGTCCCCGTTGTCACACCATCAGGACTGAGGCTGGATGAGCACCTTCCAGTCCTCTCTTTTCTCCCAGACTTCTTCCCTTTGGGATGGGTGTTTCTGAGATGATCTGTGTGTGAATCCTCCTGGGATTTGTGATATCGTGCAGCTGCAAAGGGATATCTGTAAACCTCCCTCCTCCGGTCGGAATTCAAGAGCCCGGCCTAATTATTGCCATCGGACATCTTTAATTAATATGCTGCAGAGGCCAGAGATAAGAGAGGGGCTGAGCACACCAGGAAGGATCCTTTGCGAGATAAATCAGCAATTTGTAAAACCTAATTACTTTGGCTTGGAAAAGTGAAGGGGCACTTTGGACCACTCCAGCCTCCTTCCCAGGATTTTGCTGAGCGGGGAAGGCGAGCGGGGAGGTTGGGAATGCTGCCGGTGCCCAGCACAATCGCTGGACCAGGAGGATCTGGCTGAGCTTCAAGGATGGGACAGAGCTGCTGCCCTTTGGAGCCTGCTGCTCCCGTTTTCCAGGCAAACCTGGGAAGCTGCGTCCCTGTTGCTGATTATTTTAGCTAACCTGGGAATGTCGACCCACCGTGGCGGGCGTGCTTGGGTTTTTAACTCCGTGTTAGGGCTGGAGAAGGAATATTTTCCAAACATTTGTCTTTTTCTGAGGTCGGGTTGTGATAATGACACGTGTGTGTCCAGTGGCCTCAAAGTGCTTCACAACATCCCAAATTCCTGCTTGGATGTCTCCATATGAGGAACTGGAAGAGGGCAGGTCTGTGCAAAGCTCCTGTGGGCTTTATCCATGTGTTTGCCAAAGGATTCATCCTGCAGGACACGGAACTGGCCGTGTGGGTTTGGGAAAAGCCTGGGAGCAGCCGTAAAGCTTCTCCTTAATGGTGTTCCTGGAGTGGGGCCAGAGGGCTCAGCGACTACGCAATGCCAAATCTTGGGTGTGGGCAGAGCGGGGAAAGAAAACGCAGTCATTCCAACCCCAAAAATCCTGATTTTTTCCCTCCTTCCAACATGACGGACCACGTTCATATCCAAGTGCATGATCCCACCTTAAGCCAGAGGAAGCCCCACGTACATGAGCGGCCCAACATCCTCCCTTCAGGCTTCCTCCTGTGTCATTCAAACTCCAGCTGTTCCTGAGAGAGAGCTCCTTGGGATGTTTATTTGTGTGAAAGCCGAATTTCCCTGGATATCCTTGTGGGGTTTCACCATCTCTCCATAAGCAGGAAAGGACTCCAGGGCCAGGAAATTCCTTAGTTTGGGACAGCAAGCCATGGCTTGGTTGGCTCTTCCCAGCCGTGGAGAAGGAAGACCTTGTCTATGAGACGGAGCAGTTCTGGATCCCCACAGTGCCTGTATCCCAGAGGGATCAGCCAGAGCTGGAGATCGCTCCTCTCCTCCCCAGGAAAATCCCCAAAATCTCTTTGGCAAAGCCACAGAAATGAACAGAAAGATGTCGCTCTTCCTGTGATGCCTCTGATCCTCATGGAGAGCAAACAGGAGCTTAATTAGTGTTCCCAAACCCAGCTGAACTGCTGGAATGCTGCTGCTTTATCCCTGATTCCAGCAGGGAATATGGAGGTGCAGGGGTTGCACCCAGCCTGGAGCAGGGTCCTGCTCACCACCTCCCCCTTTGCTGCAAGGTGCAAACCCAGGCCTGATTTCGGGGATTTTGGCATTATGGGGCCACCTGGAGCTGCCCTGCAGACTCTCAGCTCTCCTCCCAGGATGGATTTTAGCCAAATGCTGAGGAAGCGCTGCTCCCTGTCACTGCTGGAGAATCAGGAATGATGCTTCCCAGGCCAGGGACTTCCCGCTCTCTGCTCTCAGCCCCGCTGCCTCCGGCCAAGGATGGGGCTCTGCACGCTCCTCAAGGCACTGGCAATTCCTGCAGGAGTTCTGGGAACAAGCCAGCCCTGCTCCAAGGGGAGCGAGCCAAAAAACCCCAAACTCAGGCTTAGGAACACCAGTGAATGTGCCCAACAGCACTGCTCGTTTTCTTCTCTCCGTGTTTCCATCGATCCCTGTCTTTCCCATGAGCCCATTCCCTTTCTCACTCTTCACCAGTTATTTCTGAAAGAGGAATATTCTCTCCAATCCATCTTTTGGGGTAATTCCAGGTGTATTTTCCTAGCCTCAGGCTGTGCCCTCTCCTTAGCTCTGCTTGGCATGGACGTGGCCACTTCCTCACCCTTCGCTGGCATCACCTTTATCTTGACTTCCCGTGTCCAAGACTTTCTTCTCTCTCTTTGTCCTTTTTGCCTGGTCCAAAAGGGCCACGCAGAAGTGGGAGGGATATTTGTGGCATCTTGGAGGCATCCACAGGAGTGCCCCGCATGGCTGAGGGAAGACGTTGGGACATTTTCCTCCCCAGGGATTCTCCTCCATCACGGTGGCTTTTGGCCCCTCTCTGAGTTGTGGTCAGGATTGCCTTGGATGGCTCCCTGCTTCCCATCCCCAGGGAAGCACGTTCCCCTCCTGTGTCCTGACCCTGTGAGGTGCTCGGGACCGAAATCCTTGGAATTGTCCATTCAGCTCCTCAGCAGATCCCTCCAGTGACCTGTTCCATCAGAAGCTCTCATTCCATCACTCCCAGCCCCACCCTGCCGTCCCCGCCGTGCCGGATTCCCGCTGCACGTTCCCTTTCCATCTCCCGAGCTCCGGAGCAGCTGCAGCCGGTCCATCCTGGCACGCGAAGGGGAATATTGTGAAACCCCATTTCCTCTGCAGGGAGAAGGAGTCTCCGGGCTCCTTGTGAGATCAAGCTTTGTGCACATATCTGCAAATGTTGGGGCAGAGGTTAAGCCGAGCAGGGCTCGGCGAGGAGGTGGCGGCGCTTAGCAATGCAGATCAGATGGCTCCGAAGCCTCCCGGTATCCGTGGCCAAATCCTGGGATATCGAGGGGTTTAAAACATAATGAAGTCAGGGGAAGGAAGGAGCGCTGCTGGCTGAGGAAGGACTGAGCTCCCTGACAGGAAGCTCTTTGATCTGCTGGTGGCCATCAAGGTGCCCAGGTGGCCATCGGGGACATGAGCACGGCTTCTGAGGCAATCCCTGGGGATAATCCACGCTGCTGCCTCCTGCAGGGAAGCAACGACACCCACGAAAGCAGAGCTGGGGGTTGGGAGTTGCTCCACGGGGTTGGGAGTTGCTCCACGGGGTTGGGAGTTGCTCCATGGTGCTGGGAGGGGACGAGCAGGACGGAGTGGCCGGAAAACCCACCCTGCTGAGGAGATGCCAAGGAGATGCTGAGGAGATGCTGAGGAGATGCCGAGGAGATGCCGAGGAGCTGCAGAGAGTGCTCCTGGCGGCTGTGCCATTCCAGGAGCAGGTCTGAAGGCCAGGCAGGGATGGCAGCATCCCGGGCACTTCAGCCTGGCTGGGGACATGCACAGGCTGCGGCTGGGACCTGCTGTGGCCAGTTTGCCGCCGGTACTCCAGCCGGGCCGCGCTGTCACGCTCCAGGCCGGAGCGCTTTGTTCTGCTCTCTGCCAGTCCCTCGGGTTTTCAGCACAGGACTGTGATCCTTCACGGTGCTCCAGCTTAATCCAGGGAGCTTTCTCAGCTGCACGTTTGCCAGGAGATGAGGAGGTCGAGGGACCTGTGTGGGGTCAGGGATCGAGTCAAGGGATTCAGCCAAGGGAAAGGGAGATCGGGACTTGGGCAGGGTGGGCTCTGATGGATCTCATGCAGGGCCTGTTCTCCCCGTGCCCTTGCCCACACTGGCATCTTTCCCTAAAACCCATTGGATCCGTCTCTAGGGAAGCAGGAGGCTGAGCACGGTGTGAGGACATCCCAAGCCACCCTGGGGGGCTCCTTTGCAGGGGAACTTGGGGCTCTGGGGGGATCTCTCCCCCAGCTGCTCCACTGTCCTGCTGAGATGCTCTGGGATGGAGCCAGAAAGGGAAGAGAGGTGCTGCCAGGTCCCCAGGGAATGCAGGGACACCTTGGCAGGCTCTCCCCTGCCACAGCCACCATTCCAGGCACGAGGGGAGCCGTGGGTGCATGGCACTGATTGTCCCCTGTTCTTGGGGACACCACAGGGGACAAGGCAGGCTCACTGCTCAACCCCCCCCCCAGGACATTGCTGTGCCCCCGAGCTGCCTCTCACAGGTTGTCCCCCATCCTTCTCCCTGTCACCACCTCCCTGCCCTGCCCTGCCAGTGCCTGCCCTGATCCCGCTGCCTGCCCTAATCCCAGTGCTAATCCTATAAACCCTCAGTAAATCTGGCCTGCCCCTGCCTCTCCACGTCCTTTCTCCAGGGCAGTCTCTGGGGGGTCTCCAGCTTGGGCCTGGTGGTTTTTTGGGGTGCACAAAGCTGCCACCCCAATAATGTAACACCTTGGGATGTTGCTTCCTTTGGAGCACTGGGAAAGATGCCCAAGTCCTGGGGGGTTTGTGCAAAGCACTGGCAGCTGAAAGACAGCTGAAGCGCCCTGAAATACACCCCAAAATGTGGCCAGGTGCTGGTTTCGCACTGTCAGGAAGCAGTTCCTGTGCTCAGCATGAGCTGCTCCAGCCCAGACCTGTCTCCAGAGCCATTGCTGAGCCCCAGAACCAGGCAGGGAAATTCCTAAGGGAGTCCTGGGGCAGGACTGGCTCCATTCACGCAGGGTTCACTATTTCAGCAGGTCTATTTTAAGACTCCCTTGGCGTGTGGGAGCGGGGCTGGCACAAAGGGAGGTCCCAACGCTGCGAGGTGCTGCCTGTGCCCATCCCAGCTCTTCACATCCCGGGGCTGGGACCAGCCACAGCATTCCAGCAGCTCCAGTGCTCAGCGAGAAGCCATCCTCGGGCTCCTCAATCTGCCCCAGGAGGGCTTAGGCGAGCAATGAATCACTGCATCTCGAGCTGGTCCGGAGAAGATTAAGCTGACCTAAGAATAAAAACAAGCCCTGCGATTCAACCAGCTGGGATAAGGCCTGGAGTTGTGCCAACCTCTGAACTCCAGGAGGGGATGGGATTAGGAACCCCGGGCAGATTACCACCCACCCCGCATTTCGGTGCACAGGGCGGGTGTTGTGGTCCAGCTGTGCCCCCCGGGCTGGGTGGGTTCCTTGTCCCCCCATTCCCAGTGCCGTGGTGGAGCCCTGTGTGTGTTTTGTGCCACCAACAACCAGTTAAGAAACTCCAGGAAGTGCCCACGCAAATGTAGGAGCTCCAACAGGGGCACAATTCCAAGGGGAATATCCAAATGGATCTCTCCCCATGAGGCCTTTATTTCTATGGAGCTGCTTCCTTCCCCAGCCCACCGGATGAAGGCACTGTGTGTATAAATAAATGTATTGTTATCCGTTATCCATCCACTGTGAGATGCCATCCCTGCCAGCAGCACGGACGGGATCCGAGTGTGCTCCTGGGCAACCATTCCCCCATTCCACGCCCCTGCTCCCTTCCCTTTCACATTCGGGGTTGATCCAAGGGGCAGCTCCTCGGTGCCTTGGCTGGTTTCTAACATTCCCGTGCTGCAGCTGGAGTGCAAGCCTGCGATCCAACCAATTTCCCCTCCGCGACGTGACGTTGCAATCCCCGTCCTGGAGACGGGACCGGGATTCCAGAGCTGCGAAGGGCTCCCAGAGGAGCTTGATGCGATGACCCCGCCGTTTGCTTTTGTCTCCTCTCCGCAGGGACATACCAGGGCCAGTGGGTCGGAGGGATGCGCCAGGGTTACGGCGTCCGGCAGAGCGTTCCCTACGGCATGGCTGCGGTCATCAGGTCACCCCTGAGGACGTCCATCAACTCCCTGCGCAGCGAGCACACCAACGGCACGGCGCTGCACCCCGACGCCTCGCCTGCCGTGGCCGGCAGCCCGGCCGTGTCCCGCGGCGGCTTCGTCCTCATGGCCCACAGCGACGCCGAGATCCTCAAGAGCAAGAAGAAGGGCATCTTCCGGCGCTCGCTGCTGAGCGGGCTCAAGCTCCGCAAGTCCGAGTCCAAGAGCTCCTTGGCCAGCCAGCGGAGCAAGCAGAGCTCGTTCCGGAGCGAGGCCGGCATGAGCACGGTCAGCTCCACCGCCAGCGACATCAACTCCACCATCAGCCTGGGCGAGGGCGAGGCCGAGCTCTCGGTCATCGAAGACGACATCGACGCCACCACCACCGAGATCTACGTGGGCGAGTGGAAGAACGACAAGCGCTCGGGCTCGGGCGTGAGCCAGCGCTCGGACGGGCTCAAGTACGAGGGCGAGTGGGCCAACAACAAGCGCCACGGCTACGGCTGCATGACCTTCCCCGACGGCACCAAGGAGGAGGGCAAGTACAAGCAGAACATCCTGGTCAGCGGCAAGAGGAAGAACCTCATCCCACTGCGCGCCAGCAAGATCCGGGAGAAGGTGGATCGGGCCGTGGAGGCGGCCGAGAGGGCGGCCACCATCGCCAAGCAGAAAGCGGAGATCGCGGCGTCCAGGTAAGGGGGTTCCCGCGCATCCCGACGTCGTGTCTGAGCTGGGATCCCGCCCTGGGGACTTGGGATAAATGGGATAAGGGTTTTGTTGTAGCAGGAATGCTGCTGGAGGAAAGCAGCTTGTGGTTGGTGCTACCTGCTGCAGGAGCAGCAGCCTTGGGCTTGCCCAAGCCTCGGGGTGCTGTTCAAAATGGGGTGGATCCAAGCCCAGTCGTCCCTCTGGTAATTCCCAGTGGCCTGGGGATGCGCAACCTCCCCAGCTGAGGCAGGGAGGCCACACAGGGTCACCAGAGCAGGGCAGCCTGGGCAGGGGTGGTGGCACCTTGGTGGCTCTCCCAGGCTGAGAGCTGTCACTTAGGGGGTGCTGTGTTATTTATCCCATTTTTCCCCCTCCTCTTGGATAAGCAGAAGAGCTCCTGAGATGTTGTTTGCCCATATCCTCTGCCTGACTCATAGCCAAGAGGAACCATCCCAGAGCTGGCCTGTGCTGGGAAGATTCCCAGCTATTTCTATTCCCAAAAGGGATTTTTGAGTGGAAAACGAGTCAAATATGTGGCTGCAGCTGATGCCTGGGGAGGGTTTGCCCTGGGTGAGGCTCTGCCCTGGCTGAGGCTCTACTGGAAAACAGCAGATCTGGGTGCCCAAAAACCCCCCTTTTCCCTGTGCAGACTGTAGCCCTCATGGAACTGCTCAGAGATCCAGAGCTGGGATCTGATCCGGCTGAAAACCAGCAGGAGGGAAGGGGAAAACAAGCCATGTCTAATTTAAGTTGAAATAAGGTCCCAGCTCAAAGCAGGGCCAGCTCAAGCACCCTGCAGCTGGCTCCCAAAAGGCACCTGGAGCTCTGTGCCTTGCAGGAAGCTCCCAGACCAGCGGTGAGGCGAGGAGGAAAAGCTCCTCTGGAGAATTCAGGGCTCTTTGTATCACATTTTGGGATGGTTTATTAGAGCATGTCATTCCTTTCTGTTTTCTGAGCAAGAGCTATATTTAGCAGCCAGGCTGGGAAAAAGGGCTGGGGTTAGGGGAAAAACCCAGGTACCTCCTCAGCCTCCTGTGCTGGATTAATTGTTGGGTCTGGAATATTTGTATGCAGAGTCACACTTGAAATCTTTATCAGCACGTCTGCCAAGGGCTTATCTGCAATATGAATGAGCCTCCCGGGCCTGCTTTGGGAGCACATTTGGGCTTGATGATGTTTTCGAGCTGATGGTTGGAAAAAATTAAAAATCCCACTAGAATGCCAGGTAGGAAACAGACTGCAGAGCAGTGGAAAGACCAGATCTTTCCCTGTGATCTGGGGATGGATGGGAACGCCTCGAAAGGCTGGAGTCCTGGGAATGTGGAGCTCTAGGGTGCTGTGGGATGAATCCTGGGAATGTGGTGCTCCGGTCTGCCATGGGATGCTGGTTCTGAGAACCTGAGCATCCTCCACCTCGAGTGGTAACGGTCCTGGAACACCATGAATGTGGGGTTGGAAGAGATGCTTAGTGAGCTCTTGACGTATAATATTCCGCCTCTAATTATGGGAGAGAAGGGAAAAAATCAAGTCAGGAATGCCAGTTGTGAACACCTCCCTCCCCTGCACTGACCTCGTGGTCCAGAGCTCTGCTGGAGAGCAGCAGGGAGGGGAGAAGGTGGAGAGCTGGAGATGGCTGGGACTGGGGGGGTCCAGGGACAGGCTCATCCCTGGAAGTGTCTGAGGCCGGGTTGGACAGGGCTTGGAGCAGCCTGGGACAGTGGAAGGTGTCCCCACCCATGGTGACTCTCTTCACAGCTTTAAGGTCCCTTCCAGCCCAAATCATAAAATCACAGAATCCCAGGCTGGTTTGGGTGGGGATTTCCCACTTCCAACCTGGCCTTGGACACTTCCAGGGATCCAGGGGCAGCCACAGCTTCTCTGGGCACCCTCCCAGGGAAGGATTCTTTCCCAATATCCCATGTAAATCTCTGCTCTTTTACCTTAAACCGCTTTGTCTGAAACCTCCAATCCCTCAGCTCGAGCTCTCCCCCCTCGCGAGGGTTTTGGCAGAGTCCCTGAGCCCGCAGAACCAGAGCAGAGCGAGGTTTTACATACCTAGATCCAGCTAGAAAAGCTTTCTTATTAATCTTAGTCCGATTAATTTTAAAGCTTCCTAATGAAGGAACCCTCCCCTGCAGTGCCCACACCAAACTGCATCATCCAAATACCACAAAACAGAACTGAGGGAGAATCCTGGTGCTCATTCCCGAGGGTTTGGGGCTCAGGGGTGGAATATCCCCCCTCTAATGCCGACATAAACTCCAATTTCCCAGCACCTGGGGGTTTTGCACAGCCCTGGTGTGGCTGTGGACGTGTGTGTGTGAATTCTGTCTGATCACACTGAGTTCACTCTGCAGCCTTTCCCTTGGTGGGGGAAAATAAAAAAAAAAAATATGTGCCCACCCACGGCTTTCATTAAATTTGTAAGAATTCAGTATTTTTGAAAACTCTGCCGCTCTGTCAGATTTGGTTGGAATTGGCCAACACGTTCAAAAGTTATTAGTGTGGGAGTGATGGCATATAGATATATAAACAGCACAATCACAGGAGTGAGCCCCATTTCCTGAGAAAAGTAGGCTAAAAACACAGTGTGCTGGAGACAAGTGAATTGCTTTCCTAAAGTTGTTGGAGTCTGAATAGAGCACAGTGTCATCTGCTCGTTTAAGGGATTTCTTTTAGGGTCCAGAGGAGTTTCTCCTAAATTTTCTTTGCTGTAATTAAAATGGGAGAACGCTTTCTTCCCTCTGATTTGCTGAAATTGTTCAGGTGAAGTGAACGGGGGAGAAGGGGTCTGAATGAGGGCTGAGAAACTCCTGTTGATAGCAGCTGGCCCTTCCCTGGAAGTGTTCAAGGCCAGGAGAAAGTTTGGAGCAACCTGGGATAGGGAAGGTGTCCCTGCCCATGGCAGGGGTGGAACAGGATGAATTTCAACGTCCCTTCCAACCACAATCATTCCGTGATCCTATGATCAGTTTTCAGAGGGAGACAAGGAGGGAACCCTTTTCCAGTCTGTTTAAAATCAATGTTCAGGGTGTTCTCTGCGTGCTCTGGGATCCTTCATCCCCTCTGAAATCAGCCAAGAGCCAGCACTCCTTCTGCTGCCACCCTGGAAGGATGAAGGATGCGCTGGACACCCCAACTCCCACCTCATCAGTGCTAATTGATACCTCAGGCAAATTATCTGTAGGCACTGGTGTGTCACGGTCCACTAAAATATAATATCCAGGCAACAAAGGTGGGCCAGGAAGCTCATCCCAGCCCCTGGATTTTGGCACAGCCACCTGCTGTGGGGGATGGATGCACAGGGAATGTCAGGGAGGAGCTCAGGGCCGACTCCAGCTCTGCAGGATGGATGATGGCTGTTTTAAAGCAAAGCAGACGGACCCTAAATCTCTCCAGGGTTTCCTCCTGCTTCCAGAGTTCAAGGGTTTGTAATTAGTGGCTGGGCTGGTCGGGAGAGGAGGAACCATCACTGGTGCTAGGGATGAGTCCCAGGGATGGGTGGCACATGGCAAACACTCCGTTCCTCTCCAGCACAAGCTTCATGGGCCTCTGTTGGCCAGCACCTTAAATAAGAATTCCTGGGAGCAGCCAGTGCCCCGGCTCCCAGAGGGAATGCTGCTCCCAGGTTAGTCCTAAGTAATGCTCTTCCTGGCATAATTATAGCCGAGCCTTGCACCAACCCGGAGGAAAATATAATTAAAGCTCCACAGTCTCAGGAGGAGCTGGGCCGCAAATCAGCACATCATTCAAATTCAGAAAGGGGAACTGGAGGAAAATAGGAAAAGGAGGCAAATAAAGACAACCTGGCAGTGAGGAGGGGAGAAGGGGAATGTTTGGACTGGATGCTCCCTCAGGATGCTGCAGCGAGGGCGAAGCATCGGCCGCGGCTGACGTCGGGCAGGGAGCTGCCAGGCAGGAAAAGCCCCCGAGAGCAGAGCAGCAAAGTGCAGGAGGTTGTTAGCGCCGAACAGGTATTTTCTTGAGGAAAAACGAAAAACGCAGGCCGGGCAAAAGCCAGAGAAGAGCGAAGCTGCTGCAGCCGCGCTCCGGAGCGCGGCGAGTGGCGGTAATGTCCCCGGCGGCGCTCCCGGCCCGGTGACGCTGCTGCCGCTTAATGCTCGGCCGGGCCTGAGCCTGCAGCTCTGCCATTGTCTGGGCTGCCTTGGATTTCGGGCTGCTGCCGCTTTTCGGGTGCCCGCGGGGAGTGGCTGCGGGGCTCCCGCATTAGTCTCACCCTAATCCCGCCTCACGCTGCCTAAGGAGCTCCTGCGGCGGATGGAGAGGGAGGACAGGAGGAGGGGTGGGGGGTAAGGGCCTCCAAAAGGGTTTTGTGTCCCCTTCCTTGGGTCAGGACAGCAGGGACAAGCAAAGCCAGGATGGGGCCGAGCTGAACTGGCTGCAGGGATGGGGCCGAGCTGAACTGGCTGCAGGGATGGGGCAGAGCTGAACTGGCTGCAGGGATGGGGCCGAGCTGAACTGGCTGCAGGGATGGGGCCGAGCTGAACTGGCTGCAGGGATGGGGCAGAGCTGAACTGGCTGCAGGGATGGGGCCGAGCTGAACTGGCTGCAGGGATGGGGCCGAGCTGAACTGGCTGCAGGGATGGGGCAGAGCTGAACTGGCTGCAGGGATGGGGCCGAGCTGAACTGGCTGCAGGGATGGGGCCGAGCTGAACTGGCTGCAGGGATGGGGCAGAGCTGAACTGGCTGCAGGGATGGGGCCGAGCTGAACTGGCTGCAGGGATGGGGCCGAGCTGAACTGGCTGCAGGGATGGGGCAGAGCTGAACTGGCTGCAGGGATGGGGCCGAGCTGAACTGGCTGCAGGGATGGGGCCGAGCTGAACTGGCTGCAGGGATGGGGCAGAGCTGAACTGGCTGCAGGGATGGGGCCGAGCTGAACTGGCTGCAGGGATGGGGCCGAGCTGAACTGGCTGCAGGGATGGGGCAGAGCTGAACTGGCTGCAGGGATGGGGCCGAGCTGAACTGGCTGCAGGGATGGGGCAGAGCTGAACTGGCTGCAGGGATGGGGCCGAGTTGGACTGGCTGCAGGGATGGGGCTGAGCTGAACTGGCTGCAGGGATGGGGCCGAGCTGAACTGGCTGCAGCGATGGGGCCGAGCTGAACTGGCTGCAGCGATGGGGCCGAGCTGAACTGGCTGCAGCGATGGGGCCGAGCTGAACTGGCTGCAGCGATGGGGCCGAGCTGAACTGGCTGCAGCGATGGGGCCGAGCTGAACTCGCTGCAGGGATGGGGCCGAGCTGATGCCCAGGTGGGGCAGGGTCTCCCACTGGCCCCTCTCTGGGCAGCTCTGAGTCCAGGGAGGATTCCTCTGCTCGTGGTCCCTTGGAGAAGTGCTGCTGTTCCCTGCTGAGGCCCTGCCAGCCAGCTGGAGCTCGGGGTTTGCAGGAGTCACCTCAGCCCATGAGCTGGGCACTGGTGGGGTCACTGAGGGCATCGCCTGGTACCCACCAGGTCTCGTGTAGGGTGAGTGTGCTGCCTCCATCCCTTCCCGGTCTCTCCCTCCTTTCCTTGAGGGATACAAAGAGACAGGGAGGAAAACACAGAGAGGATGGATGGAGGTGACTCAAAGGCTGAGAGCAGCTGAGGCAGGAGGTGATTCCCTTCACGGCACCTTTTCCTTGGTCCCCCCAGGCCTCTCTCCTCCAAAAACACCCTGTGCGATCCAAGAGGAGCAAAGCCTGGGCTGGCAGCCTCCAACAGGCTCTGCTGCTGCTGGAGCCGAGCGTTCCCTCCTTCCCTGCCGCCTCTCTGCCACCTCCCTCCCTGCTCCTGCCCGTGCTGACAGGGGTCAGGGGATAAGATTAGGATCAGCTGTTATTCCTGCTGGTGGTGTGTCCCTGTCAGCCGGGATGACAAGGGCACCTCTGACTCACGGCAGGCACACTTCCACCTCCAGTCCAGGCCGGCCCGGGATCAGCCATCCCGGGGTGTTCCATCCCTCCCCATGGCCGGCTCCTGCGGGATGTGATGTCGGCACCGTGACTGTTTACGTGCTCCTGCGATGCCAATTTAATAACTTCCTGCTCAGACAGGATTTGCAGCCTTAAGCCCTTTTGTGGCCGTGTCAAAAGTCAGGAGGAGCAGCCTCCGGGCTTGCGCAGGGCCAGCTCGGTGTGTCCCCAACAGCCACCCCACCGCGGGTGGCTTCATCCATCCACGGTCATGGACAGGCTGGAAAACGAAGTGCCTTTTGTAGGAATGAAGCTCTGCGAGGTAATCCAGCTGGAAAAACCTCAGCAGGGTCTTTTGTATCTTCTGGCAGAGCAGCTCAGCTCAGGGGTTTTGGTTTTCATTGCCCTCCCATCCCTCACCCAACACCACTGATCTCAACTTGGCCGTTCCCACCCCCTTCCCTCTCCAGTGAGCTAAATATGAGCCAAAACATCCCGTACCCATGGCCCAGGTGTGTGAGAAACCTTCCTGTAACCATTCCCAACGTTGCTGGGCTGTGCTGAAACGGCACAGGCAGAGCAGAGACTCCCACCCCTTGGATTCAGCATCGTCCCAGCTGGCTCCGTCCTGCTCGCCGTGCTCGCCAGGGAACATCTCCCAAATGCCGTGGTTTGTGTCGTGACAGGCCCGCAGCGGAGCGCAGCTGAAAGGGATGGTTTCGCCAGAGAACGGAGCAGAAAGGGGGATTTGGGATGCAGGAGGAAAGGCCCGGAGGCAGAGCCGGGATGGGGGAGCGGTGCCGGAGCGCGTGGTGCCAGCAGCGCCTGCTCCGCGGTCACCTGTGCGGGGACAGCAGATGGAAAGGGACACGGAGGGATGGCACTGGCTGGCAGCGAGGCGGGGAGGACGGGAGGTGATTCACTCCCGGCAGGCAGCGCTTCCATGGGAAGGGGCTGCCCCGGAGCGCTGGGCACGAGGCGAGGGGCAGCGCGGGGGGAAAGGGGAGGCTGCCTGCTCCCCTTCCTCCTCCTCCTCTTCCTCCTCCTCCTCCTCCTCCCTGGCATCGCACCGCAGCCCATCGCAGCCCGGATCATCCGCCTGCATTTTAATCCAAGCCTTTTACCGGTTTAGCGGCCGGCGCTGCTGTCCCGCTGGGACGGCGCTTCCCGGAGGGAGCGGGACCGATTCCAGCCCCCGGAGCCCCGGGAGATCCCCAGGAACCCAGGAACCTCCTGCCTGCACAGAACAGAATCATGAAGCCTCTTCCTGTTGCTTTTGGGTGGAGCAGCCCTTCATCACACGGAGGGAAAAAGCAAAATACAACAACAACAACAACAGAAACCCAGCCCCTGCTTTTCCTCTCTGCTGCTTTTCCTGCTCAACGAGCAGAAACTGCAGCGTTGCTTTTTCCTGGGATCTTGGGCAGGGAAGGAAAGATCCTTCCTCTCGCAGCTGCCTCTCTCTCCATCCTCATCCTCACCCTCCCTGGGGTGCAGGGAGGCCACTGCACCCAGTCCCGCAGCCAGGCCCAAGGGCTGGGAGGGGGGATGGTGTCTGGGGCATCCCAGCCCCTCTCTGCAGTGTCCCACCTCCCAAACCCCCCAGCTGTGACCCTGCCGTATCCCGGGATGCTGCATCCCAAAGTTTGAGCACGGAGAAGAGCCAAGGGGAAGGGTTGGGGTCTCTCTGCTGCCTTCCCAGCTCGTGAGAGAGGTCTCCGTGCTATTTTCTTCTCCCAGCTCCTGTTTTGGGTTTCCTGGTTGCTCCCACTCTCTTCCCTTCAGCAACATCCCCAACAGCCCCATCCCTGTCCCTCCTCAAACCCTTTCCTCCCCAGGGAGATGCAAAAGCAATATCAGGAGCACACCCAAGAGGAAAATGCAGAACTGAGCCAAATTATTGAGTATTTTCTTTGCTGGTTTTCCTTCCCCCTGAGTTTGGGATGCTGGGAGGAGCACAGGGAATGGGCTGGAGTATGCCAGGCTCTCCATGCTCTTGCAGCTGGTTTGAAAAGCTCCAAGCAATGAGGTTTCTGTCGCCTCCTCCCCACGGGACAAATGACAAGCTGTCCTGACTTCCTAATCCAGGAAATTAAAGGATTTGACCATAGACCCTGCTAAGCAAATTTCCCCCTTGAAAATCCCAGGGGGATTTAACCCACGGATCCGACCGATTATCCCTTTAAAGTTGTGACTAAGAAAGTCCCAATTCTTCAGGGTGCTGAGCACCCTAAAATCCCGTGGTGGCTGTGTCCAGTGCTCAGCCCAGCATCCGGTGGGACCTACTTTTCAATTTTAGCCCATCTCCAACCCCCTTTTCCATGGTGGGCAGCTTCCCTTTGCTGCAGTTCACTTCCAAGTGGGACAGCAGAGCCTTACTGGCACCGCATCCCGAATCCGCCCCATCCCGTCCCTGTGTGCCAGCCTCCACAGTCATGGAATGTTACCTGGGGGCTGTTGGATTGCCCAGTTTGGCCTCAGGCTGGGGCAGTGGACACCTGGCCATGAAGTCCCATGGTGCTCCATGGTGCTTCCCTCCTCGGGATCATATTCCCTTATGGAAGAGAAGCAGGTCCGTGGGCTCCGAGCTGGACACGGTGGCTGTCCCCACTGGCAGGAGGGCAGCTGGTCCCCATCCAGCATCAGGAGATCCCTTCCAGGAGCTGTGGCAGGTGGCAGATCTTCCCAACCCTTCAGTGCTGGGGACGAACCCTCCAGGGCAGTGGTGGCAGAGGTGAGAGCCAGGGACGGAGCCCTTTCCCAAGGGGAGAGCGGTGGGGCAGGGCCGGGAGCCCTCCGGCTCCCGAGTGAGATAAACAGAGATGGGGCTGAGCCCCCGCCCCTGTGTGTCCCTGTCGTTCCCGGCTGTGTCCCTGTCGGATCTGTCTCTCATCCCCGTAGCACGGAGGTGAAGCAGAAATAATTAAAAGCCCAGATTCTCTCCTGGCAGGGCCGGGCTCCCAGTCCCTTCCCCTGTTGTGCTTTTGGCGGCTCGAGTGGAAATTTTCACGGGCTTTGCCTCGGAGGCAGCTCAGACCTGCAAACCCAGGGCCGTCTGCTGGCCTGGGGCACGTCGGGGTTTGGGGTCCAGACAGGGCACCCCGCAGGTCCCGGGGGCAGCATCCCATCCAGGGCATCCCATGGGATGCTGGGATGAGCAGGGCGCAGCGGGGCTGAGCAGGGACCCAACAGCTCAGGGATGGCTTGAGAAGCCTTAGGAGAAGTGGGATTTTTTGGGGGTGCAGCTGATTTTGGGGCTCAAAAAAATGGAGATACCCATGCAGGCAGCTGGGCTAAGGGAGGTGGCTCGTCCTGGGTGGGCTCTGAAGTTTGAGGCAGGCAGGAGATGTTCGTTGTTGCGGCAGTGGGGAGGATTTATTCTTTTTCTCCCCACAGTCATCAGGGCTGGGGCCACCACTTGCCCCACAAAGGGGTGACAGAGCCGGGGAGGCGCCTCCAGCCCCTCTCCCTCCTGCTTGCACCCAGCAGGGCTGCAGAGGATGAGGGGGACTGGGTGATTTGTGACCCAGACAGGGCTTAAAACGACAGGAAATTTCACAAAGCACTCATTGTTTGCATCTCCTCATCGTTCCTGGGGGTTGCTGGTGAGCAAACCGGAGGGAATGTGGTATTGGGGGATGAGATGCTGCCATGTCCCACACGTGACTGTGTCCAACCACTTCGGGGCTGGATGTCCCTTAGAGCAGGCAAAACTTCCCAATCGTCACCAGGCCCATCCTGGTGAGGCTGAAGGCAGCAGGAATCACAGAATTCCAGAATATCCTGAGCTGAAAGGACCCACAAGGATCATGGAGTCCAACTTCTGGCCCTGCACAGCAGCATCTCCTCCAGGCAGGGAATCAGCCTCCTCCCGGCTCCATGGAGTAAAACACGGATGTTTTCCCTTCCCAAGCAACCTGGTGATCAAGACACAGCTTTCCATCCCTCAGACCCCTGCCATATCACCCCGAAAAGCAGCCTCTCTCCTGCCCCACAGGGCTGGAGGCAGCGGAGAAGTCCTGGAGGGCAAGGCTGGATATCAACCCCCTCTCCTCCGGCAGCTGCAGAGCATCCCACGGTGCTCCCCAGGCCATTCCAGCTCCTTGGCTTGGCCTGAGACCAGGCTGGGCTGGAAATAAAATTTTAAGTTCAGTTCAATGAGAATTTGCTCAGTTCTGGATGAGGTTTTTGTGCTGTTTGCTCAGAACTGGGGTGGGTTTTGCTGTTGGGTTGAAACAGAGGAAGTTCGTGGATCTTCTCTCTCCATCATCAGGGGAAAGGGAGGGACAAGATTTCGCTGCCTCTTTCAGACTTTTGTGCCTCCAACAGCAGGGGAAAAAAAATTGCCTGGAAAGTTCAGTTGCCAAAAGTCTGTTTTGCTTGAGGTGACCAAAACTTGAGAAGCTGCCAAAGAGTTTCGGCCAAAACCTGAAGAGGGTGAAGGGTCAGGAAAGGAAAAAATACTTTTCCTTACGTTTCTGGTGTGGTTTGCTTTGGAATTTGGTTTAAGTCCTTCTTTTTAGCCATCCAAATGAAACTGAAATTCAACAGCCAGCTCAGCTTTGCTTTTCTGTCAGCATCTCCCTCACCTGGAGTTTTTTGCCTGAACTCCCCAAATTCTCTTCTTCTGAGCCCTTTTCCCTTGGCTGTAGAAAAAAAAGCCTCTAATGATTCCCAAGGGGCTGGGGTGTGCTGGTGGCTCCTCAGAGGGATTTGAGGGATTCCCTGGAGGCAGAGCAGAGGCTCCCTCAGCTCCCTTTGCCTGGCTGAGCTTCTCTCCCTGTGCTGCATTTGGCACCTTTGGCTTTGAGGTTTCCACCCCTTCTCCATGCTGTGGAGGCATCAGCCCAGCCGGGAGGAATGGGATGTTTTGGGAGCCTCCTGGTGATGGAGGCCAGGATGGGATGCTGGTGGTCCACTGGATCCTCCACATTTCGTCCCTCAGCCTGGGGCAGGAGGAAGTGCCCAGTGTCCACCTGGAGCCAGGTGTTTTCTGACACCATCCATCCATCCATCCATCCATCCATCCACCCATCCGTCCATCCCTCCATCCGTCCATCCCTCCATCCACCCATCCATCCATCCACCCATCCATCCATCCGTCCATCCATCCCACAAAAGTCTTTCCAAATTTGTGGCTGGACTGGGGGGAATTGTGGAATCACAGAGTGGTTTTTTTGGTGTGGGAAGGACCTTAAAGCTCATCCAAAGCTCATCATTCCAGCCCTGCCGCCATGGCCATGCCACGACCGTGTGTCCCCCCTCCTCTCCTCCATGAATCCATGCAGATGGATCACATCCCACCAATCCACCTTTCCAGACCCACTCCCAAGCCTCCCCCCAGTCCCTGGCATTCCCTGGCCTGAGGAGCAGCGCTGGAATGCGGGATCAGCGCAGGCAGCAGCGTGTCCGGCCAAGGCCAGCACTGCCCACGGCCAGGCTGAGCTACGCTGCCCCAGGAGCTGGGCTTGGCCTGCTGTGCGTTCCAAAATCTCCTCCCGACTGCGGCATCCATGGAGAGCTTTCCTGCTCTCCCATTCCTGCCTTAATCCAGCCCGGAGAAGCCGCAGTGTGTGGAATCTCTGCGGCTTCCTGGGAGATTTGGTGCCTTTGATTGCTTTTCCTTGGGTTTTTGTATCTTTTATTTATTTGGTTGGGTTTGTTCTTCCAGGGGTTGGTAGGGATCTCTTCCAACCTGTTTTGCCTCCCGCCTGGAAGTGGCGGGCTGGTTTGGAACGTGCTGGTTCTGCCCGGGGTTAGAGGAATGTTTGCTGTGCCTTTGGGATGGGAGGGCTGCCAGGGGATGCAGAGGGGGGTGCAGCCCTTCCCATTCCCACTGCGTGCATTTCCCATGATGTACACGACAATTATCCAGCAAAATCACGGAAAGCTGCCCTATCCAAAGCACCCCAGCTGGAAAGCAGGAACATCCTCCCTGCTCACTCCTTTCCCTTCCCGCAGCGAGCTCTTCCCAAATCCTGCTCCGAGTGGCTTCCCACAGGTTTTGCAGCCCTTTCCAGAAGGTAACGATGCTCAGAGCAGCTCTGCAGTTGTCTCCTGCCTTCCCTTGTTTATAGGAAAAGGGGAAAATCCATCCCTGGAGCTGGAGTTTGCTCTTCCCTCCACGTCTGATCTGGGTGAGGGTATTTCCCAGAGCTCGGCTGCATCCTGGGAGCGATTCCCTGTCCCAGCATTTGGAGTGGCAAATGGAGAGAGGCCAAACCTCAGGTGGGACAGCAGCCTCAAAGCCACCCTTTCCCAAGGCAAATCCCGGTGTTTTCATGGAGATGGGCCGGTACTGCCTGGCTGTGCCACTCACCTGCCTCCTGCAGAGCTCCGTTCCAAGTGCCAGATGGCTGGGGATGAGGCTCCCTCTCCAGATGTTGATTTTCTGTCCAGCTGTAAATAACACCCAGGGCATCACCTCCCTGCAAAGCCCATCAGCTCTGTCCTTGCTGGGGGGCACAAAGTTAAAAGGAAGGGAACTCGCCGGGAGGGAAATGCAGGAATCTGCCTGGCCCTGTTTATTCCGTGTGTTCTTTGGCCAGGGAGATGCTGGGAACATCCTGGTGCCAGATGTGCCTCTGGGTACCAGCTCCACCTGGCCAAGCCTTTTAAACTCGATGGAGCTGGATTTTCTTGGCATTTTTTTGTTTCGCAAAAACAGGGATAAAATAAGGAAATCTGAGCACCTTTTTGGGATGGTGGGAATAAGGTGAGCTGGAGAGGATCCTGGCGTTTGATGCTCCCATCTGTCTCCACTGGGAATGACTCAGCTCGGGGATGTGGTTTGAGCTGTTTCTCCCAGAATTTTGGGGACGTGGCCCATCCCTGTCCCCCGAGTCACTGAGACTTTGCACCAATCCATGCTGTGAATTCGGTTCTCCAGCAAAACTCCTTTTGGCCACTCCAAGGCAAGGCACAGGACACAAGGACACAGCCTGGGATACTTTTTTCCCCCTTACTCGGATTAAAAAATGTAATTTCCGTGTAAAATGGCGAAAGATTCCTTGGCGAATTCGCTCCCCGTTTGTAACTCCAAAAATATAAAGGTAGGGAAGGCTTTGGCCTGGAGCAATGAGCTAAATGGGAACTGGCTCCAGCCCCATCTCCGTGAATTTGGGAGACCTTGTGCATTCCATGCCCCAGCTGGGCCACAGGCACCTGCTCTCCACGAGCTCTCCCAGCTGGCTGCGGAATGATTTCCCCCCATAACATGACATTTCCTGGTGTAAAACTACAGGGAAACTTGGATTTGGCCATTTGGCCACAACATTTTCCGTGCTTCTCTGTAATTTGCTTTCTTGGGCAGCAACAAACACATTGAGGGGATTTTTCTTCCAGGATTAAAAGGTTTGAGTATTTTTTTTTTCCTTAATTCTCTTGAAATGTGCCTTCCAGAGCGATTTTTTCAGAGCGTGCCGTCACCATTCCCTGCGTCCCGTGCCATCCCAGCCTTTCCCAACCTTCCCTCCCGCTGGTGGGAGCTTTCCTGCTCCTCCTCAGAGCCCAGGCAGGGGCCATCCATCCATCCATCCATCCATCCATCCATCCACCCATCCATCCATCCACCCATCCATCCATCCATCCCTCCATCCATCCTCCCATCCCATCCATCCATCCATCCATCCATCCCTCCATCCATCCGCCCATCCCAAAATCTCCACCTGGAGCTGGGAAGTCTGGCTCTCTCTTTGCTATGCACAGCACCTGCTCCGTGTCTGGCTGCAAAGAGCCCGAGCAGACGTTCGGGGCTGCATTACGTCATGTCAGAGGTCACATTAAGCAGCTTTTTCCCCCTTAATTAAGAATTCCAGCGATGAGGGGGAGGGAAGGGGATAGAGGGAAAAGCAGACGGAGGGAGCGAGCTGGGAAAAATGCCTGCGCTGAGCAGGTAAATGGGAATTTATCCACAGACAGCTAATTGGTGTGTCTAATATTCCACCCCCTGAGGACCAGCGCGGTGTTACTGCCTGCACAAATCACTCACGGCGAGCCTGGTGCAATAACAAGGAAGCCGGGAGAGCTGTGGGAAGAGCCAAGCTGGAATTAGGAGCGGGTTTTATCGGGGCAATAAACGCCAGATAGCGAAAATAACAAACAGGTTGTTAATTGCTGCCGTCCCCCCGTTCCCTCAGGGCCATGTCTAGACAGAGCCTGGCTCCGGGCTGTGCTTATCCCGACCCTCTGGAGAGGGGCTGGATGCGGGATGCGGTGCCCGGCGAAGCCCCTGGAATGGGAAAGGGAGGCAGGATGGGCACTGCAGCTGTGCCCTAAATCAGAGAGGCTCCCGCAGAGGTGGAAACCAGACAGTCTGCAGTGGTTATTAATAATTCAGTCCCAATTTGTCCCATCTAGGAGAGCACGAAGCCCAGCCAAGCCTCCCCTCCTGGCTGCCCGGAGCAGGCAGAGCCTCCTGGGGCTGTTGCAGCGATCAATCCCAGGCTGGCAGGGATGTGGGAGCTGGGCTCGCCTCTCCTGCCCCATCCCGGAGCGATCCCATATCCCTGGGACATCGGCGTCCCCTCTCCCAGGGCTCCGGGCTCGGTGACCGGCACCGATCGCCTGCGGCCTGGTGCTTTGTGCTCCTTGCTGAGTGCCATCAGGGCTGGATCCCGCTGCCTGCCGTGCCAGAGGGATTGGAAAACAACCCCCGTGGAGTCCACACAGCCGAGGGATTCACGCTGGGGAGGCTGGACCGAAAATCTCCTTTTCCTCACCTGATCCAGCCATCCCTTCCCAGCCTCATGCCAGCCTGGGTTTTCCGCATGGGGAGGCTGGACTAAAAATCTCCTTTTTCTCCTTGATCCAGCCATCCCTTCCCAGGACAAGGTGCATCCCAAGGCTTTCCTGACCCCGGGGTTTGGATGAGTGAGTCTGAAACGCCCCTGCAAATGCTCTCTCTGAATTTTTCCTGAAGTATTTCCTTGCAGCTGGCGTGCGTTTTAATTGAATTTTGCCATTTGAAAAATACATGAAGCTCTGTAATGGAGGGAGAGAAAACATTCCCTCCTATAGGAAGATAAAGATGCATTTAAAGAGAAAAAAAACAGCCCCAAAGCTGCCTGATGAAGTATTGACCTGGAGACAAAGTGAATCCGATGGAGCCAGCCCGGCCCCTTAGGAAAACTTGAGGCTGTTCATTAGGGATGAGCTCACTGCCAGCTTAACTCCATCCTCACCACTCCCAGTGAAGCCTGTGGTAAACGTGCCAGTTTCCAGGTTTTTCCATGAAAATAGGGGCCACGGGGTCCTTTTATGGGGTGGAAGGGGTTTGGGACTTGTTGCAGCCTCGTGGTGCTCCTGTTGGAGCTGGGATAATGGCAGAACTCTGGGGTGGACGAGGGCTGAGCACAGGATCCCAACAATAAAGCAGGAATTTCATACTTCCCTCAGCCAGGCTTTGAGGTCAGGGGGGTGTCAGGGAAGCGAGAAGTTTGCTTGGAAAAGAACAGCCAGAGCTGCCATGTGGATTTTGGGAAACAAACCTTCTTTCCCAGAAATCTCGCCCATAGGACGCTTTTTAACATTCCCAATAATGTGGATTTCTCCCTGCGTTCAGCACGGAGCTCCCTTTGACCCCAAGCATGAGTTTGCTCAGGGTCCGCTGCCCGATTTTTATCAGGATGTATTTTCCATAGAAAAACGCAGGAAGAATAGAAAAAAGGGTGGCAAATCCCTCCCCTGGCTGGACTCAGACCATGAATGGAGAAGGACTCACGGTGATCCAGGCCCCTCGTGGCTCCAGGTGCCATCCTGGCAATTCCAGGTGTCACATTTACAGCTCGGAAACCTTTCTGGGCTTCCGTAAACTTGCTCTGATTTCCAGCCTAATTTTAAAGCACTTTGTCCCATTTGTTCTCCTGCCAAAGCACTCCTGGAGCCAGAACACCTCTCAAGCCTCACCTGGTTTGAATTTTGCTTCCTTCCTTCCTGAATCCCTGAGGATTTTGCTGAGAGTTCACCCCTTTTTGGCTAAACCAGCCCCCAGCACTGGGTTTGCAGCAGAACCCTCGGATCCACTCCTTGCTCGCTCCAAGCCAGCCCAGAGCTGCTGTTGGAATTCCTAAAAAGCCAAGTTTTCCCTTGCAAATCAATTGATTCCAGCTTCTTATAGATTAGCTGGAGCTGATAAACTTGGCATTAGGAACCAGGCCCAGGTATTATCCCTTCCCCTGTCAGCTCCGGCCAAATCCAGGAGATCTGCAAAGCTTTCCGGGAATCTGGTTGGTTGGGATTTTTCCCTGCCTCCTGCCAGCTCCTCTTGCCAGTTTGACCACTTGCCCGCTCATCCTCCGAGAAGAGTGAGTCAGCTTGGCAAAAAATTAATAAATAAAATCTTCCAGGCCAGCCCCAGCAGGGACTCTCTGCCCTGACCCAAAACGGGGGTTCAAAAGCCACAAACCATCCCGGCCTTCCCCCCTTGGCTCTTCCCAATCCCAGTCTTTGCCTAAACACCCTCACCCAGCTCAGCTTGGACAGTGAAATGCACAAAAATCCCGGAATCATGGAATGGTTTGGTTGGAAGGACCTTAAAGCCCATCCCATTCCACCCCCTGCCACGGGCAGGGACACCTTCCACTATCCCAGGTTCCTGGATTCATCCCAGCTGGAGGAGGAGGCTGGGGATGCTCAGAGGTGGGAGGAATTAAACAGCTCCTCTTGCATCACTCTTCCCTCCATCCCATCATGAGCCCACAGGAACAGGATGATCTTTAAGGTCCCTTCCAAGCCAAACCATCCCATAATTCTGTTTTATCGGGAAGGACCCAGCCTTATTTTCACTGTGGTCTCCAGTTTGGTGTCTCCATCCCAGAAAAAAATTTATGGCAGCACTTAGGGAAGGAGGAGCAGAGCGATGAGATCAGGCCCTGTCCATGTGTCAGGGAGAAAAAATCCCCACTTTTCCAGGGAAATAAACTCCAGGCAATTAAGTGGGAATTAAGATTTAGCGCACGCCACGAGCAGCAGGCGTGGAGAAAGGAGACAGCTGGTAAATTTAGGATGTGACAAAGTCATGCGAGCACTAACTGGATTACTGGCATTTATTTGGGAATACTTATGGGTTTTATTATGCAACGTATGGATCTCCATAATTCTGCTTTTCGCTCCTCCCGGCATCTCAGGGAGCTTTACAAACAATTAATCGGCGGCGTTCCAGGCGCTCCGGGGAATCCAGTGCATCCCGTCCCCTCCAGGGAATCCAGTGGATCCCATCTGCTCCAGAGAATCCAGTGCATCCCATCTGCTCTGGGGAATCCAGTGCATCCTGTCTGCTCCAGGGAATCCAGTGGAGCCCGTCTGCTCCAGGGAATCCAGTGGAGCCCGTCTGCTCCAGGGAATCCAGTGGAGCCCGTCTGCTCCAGGGAATCCAGTGGAGCCCGTCTGCTCCAGGGAATCCAGTGGAGCCCGTCTGCTCCAGGGAATCCAGTGGAGCCCGTCTGCTCCAGGGAATCCAGTGGAGCCCGTCTGCTCCAGGGAATCCAGTGGAGCCCGTCTGCTCCAGGGAATCCAGTGGAGCCCGTCTGCTCCAGGGAATCCAGTGGAGCCCGTCTGCTCCAGGGAATCCAGTGGAGCCCGTCTGCTCCAGGGAATCCAGTGGAGCCCGTCTGCTCCAGGGAATCCAGTGGAGCCCGTCTGCTCCAGGGAATCCAGTGGAGCCCGTCTGCTCCAGGGAATCCAGTGGAGCCCGTCTGCTCCAGGGAATCCAGTGGAGCCCGTCTGCTCCAGGGAATCCAGTGGAGCCCGTCTGCTCCAGGGAATCCAGTGCATTCCATCCCTCTCCGAGTGTATTTTGGGCCTGAGGTGGCTTCACGGGTGTGATTGATTTTTAACCTTTTCTGAGCCAAAGCCCAAGTTTTCATTTCTTAAATTCTCTGCACTTCCTGAGCTGATCCTGGGAGTCCGTGAGGATGAGCGGATCCAGAAGTTGTTGGAGTGAGTTTCCCAGGGATGGAAATGCATCCATTCCCCAGGGATGGTGATTTTCATCCATTTAGGTTGGATATCAGGAGGAATTTCTTCCTGGAAAGGGTGGTCAGGCATTGGAACTTCCCAGGGAGTTTGGAGCCCGAATCCCTGGAGGCCTTTCCAAGGAAAGCCCGGACGTGGCGCTCAGCGCTCTGAGACGGTGACAAGGCAGGGATCAGTCACGGCTGGATTTGCTGATCCTGGAGCTCTTCTCCACCCTCAGTGATCCCGGGATTCCGTTAAGGGGTGCTGAATGCAGAGCAGAGCAGAGCTGGGGCGATCCCAGAACCCCAGGCCGGGGTGGTGGCTCCGTGCTGGCTCCTCCAGCGTCACCTCCCGCTCTCCAACACCCCCGTGAGCCCCGGCCCCCGGGAACGGCGTTTTTTATTTTTATAATTTTTATTATAAAATAATAATCCAGCCTCCTTCCCTGGCAGGCACAGAGGCAGAAGGGCCTCCAGAAGCCTCTCCGGGGAGGAGCGTCGGGAGCAGAGCGTAATCCCGGCTCCTGAGCGCGGTCCAGGCGCTCGCAGACGTTTTTAATCCTCGGCTGAGGCCAGCAGGGACCCGCAGCCTGGGAAAAGCTGCAGTGTGGCAGGGACAGCCCCAGCCTCGGGCAGCTCCCAGGCCAGGGGATGGCACAGGGATAAATGGATGGAGGATCTCGGGATCCACATCCCTGAGAAGCTCCTGTGGGAGATGCCAGAGGTGTAACGAGCTCAGAGAGGCAGCAGCTGGATTTTAACCTCCCGGTGGCTTAATCCACAGGTGTGATGCCCCAGCCTTTCCCACAGACCACGCCGGTGCCAAAAACGTGGCCTAAAAGAGACCTGCAGAGGGACTTTGGATAAGGGCATGGCATGACAGGACAAGGGGGAGCAGCTTTAAGCTGAAAAAGTGTAGAGATGGGATACTGGGAAGGAATTCCCCATATCTGTGAGGGTGGGGAGGCCCTGGCACAGGGTGCCCAGAGAAGCTGTGGCTGCCCCTGGATCCCTGGAAGTGTCCAAAGCCAGGCTGGAATAACCTGGGATAGTGGAAGCTGTCCCTGCCCATGGAAGGGGCTGGAATGAGATGGATTTTAAGGTCTTTTCCAACCCAAACCATTCCATGGTTCCATGTCTGCACCTCCTCTCCCAGCAGTTTGCTGCAGCTCCTCCTTGGGGCATCCCTGCTCCTCCTAAAAGAGCAGGGCTGGGACACCTGACAGGGAACGGGCTGGGACACCTTTGTCCCCTCCTCCAAACCCGCCTGAGTGCTGAGCAGGGAGAGCACTGCACTCCAGGTGGGTAAAAACCCATTTAAACCCAATTTTTGGGTGCATCAATCATGGAGAACCCTTGATGTGGCACCAGCATCGCCACAGCCCCTCCACCACCTCCAATAACTCTGGAAAACAGCTCGGATCCACTTCCAGGGCTACTCCAAAGGAGCCAAAGGCTGGGAATAAATCACTTATCAGAGCAAAGGCACTTGAGAAGTGTCAGGAGCGGAGCACAGGTGACAGCGCAGCCACACTCACACCCTGTTCCCCAGCCCCGGCGATGCTTCCAACCAAAGCAGGCACATTCCTGGCCCTGTTTTCCATTTTTAGGAGCCTGTCAGAAATGGCACTCCCTCTCCACGCAGATGTCGAGAAATTAGAGGGAATTCAGAGAGAGGCAGGAAAAAAAATGATTAAAGGAGATGGAGGGCCTGATTTTGGAGGGAAAAGAAATCAGCGGAGCTATTTATAACCCTGCCTGCACCGGGGTGGGAGCAGGAATTTTTGAAAGTGCCTGGATAGCTCGGATAAGGGGAAAAAAGGGGCAAAGCAACCTCCGGAGGATGCTCTCAGGGAGGCTGTAAATCCTGAGTGATGGGATGAAATGCCATCCAAAAAAAGCCTTTGGGGAATCATCGGCGAGTGCAGGGGACAGTTGTTCATCCAGAGGGGGAGAAAGTGCCCTGCTCCAAAATGTGTGAAGGGATGGTGGAGGCGGCACCGGAGCCGAACCCCCTGCTCCTACCTCTGCTCCCAGTATTTATTTACATCCAGCATTTTACGCAAAACGTGGGGGTGGGCCTGGAAATGTTCTTTTTTTTTTTTAATCAACCCAATTTGCTTTAAGGGTGGGGGGAAAAAAGCAAAAAAAAAAAGAAACTAAACCAGCTTTAAATGCAACTCTGGAGGCTCGTGGGAGATGCATGGAGAGGCTGCTGGGATGATGGGGTGGGAAACGGGATGGAGGGGGTCCATGCATCCCTGGGGAAACAAATCCTGCGCCTGATTCCAAATTTCCTGGGTGATTTCCAGGCTGAGGAGCAGCTCCCGAAGGTGTTGGAAAATCCCCCATTCCCCAACCAGCCCCAAGCTCCCGGCGGCGGCTCCTCCCTCACAGCCAAAGAGTTTTGGAGCAATCTGTGGGGGAAATTTGGGGTTTTCCGTGGTGGGGTCTGCAGGGAGGAGCTGCCTAACGGGGTCCTGGTGTCTCCTGTTGCCTTGCAGGACGTCTCACTCCAGGGCCAAGGCGGAGGCGGCCGTGACGGCGGCGCAGAAAGCTCAGGAGGAAGCGCGGATCGCCAGGATCACTGCCAAAGAGTTCTCGCCTTCCTTCCAGCACAGGGAGAACGGTCAGTCCGGGAGCTGTCCCTGCCAGTCCCTGCCCCTCGGAGCCCTGCACACCCCAAACCCCCCAAAACTCCCCTGGCTGGAGGCTCAGGCTGTGCCCGCAGCTCCCGATCCCCACCGGAGCTCTTGGCGTGGGAAAGCTCCCTGAAACACCAGATTCTGGGAGATTTAGCACGAGTCTGTCAATATCCAACAATTCCACCTTGCTGAGTGATTTTCTCCTGAGATCTCCTCTTTTCACACCAGAACACCCCCACGGTTTTGGTTCATAGCCCTTGATGGTTGCACAGAAAGAGCCCAACAAGGGCTCTGGAAGGAAAATGCAAACACAGGTGATCCCAGAGATCACCACGGGTCTTACACCCATGGCTTGCGTGGCTCCTGGTTTCTTTGGAATGTTTGGACCGGCACCCAGTGGGACCTGACCCTTCCCTCAGCCGTGCAAATCAGTCACTGGCAAAATCCACAACTGAGGTTTGTCTGGTGGCAAACCCTTCCTTCCATCCTTCATCCATCATCCTTCCATCTTTCCTTCTTTCCATCCATTCTTCCTTCTTTCCATCCTTCCTTCCATCCATCCCTCCATCCATCCATCCACCCATCCATCCATCCATCCATCCATCCATCCATCCATCCCTCCATCCATCCATCCATCCATCCATCCATCCCTCCATCCATCCATCCATCCATCCTTCCATCCATCCATCCTTCCATCCATCCTTCCATCCTTTTCAGCATTCCTTGTCGGTTTGTCCACATTTCTGCTCAGCAAAGGCTCCAGGAGGATGGAGCCAAAGCCAAGCCGGGGTCGGGGTCTGCAGCCGAGTGGGAGTGGGAAGCTCCAAGACCCCCCGGCAATAATTAACACCATCATTAATGTGTGGCTGGGTTTATTGAAAAGTTTTCCAGCACCGAACCCTCCTCAGGAGGCGGCTGTCACTCGCAGCTCCAAGCGAGGATTACTCACTCGCTGTAATTGCTCCAGGGGCTGCTGCCGGTGACTCAGGGCCCGGGGCTGCTCCCGAGCCGGGGGAAGGCAGCGCCGGCTCCGCTGCTCCAGCCCGGCCCTGGCTCGGTGCTCGCCTCACCGAGCACGGAGCTGCGGGGGCGGCCGGGGGCATCCCGTGGCTCAGCACGATGGGCCAGCCGGCCTTTGGGGGCTGCCTGCAGCCCGAGCCAGGGCACGTCCCCAGCCAGGGGCATTCCGGGATGGCCGAGCATCCCCCTGGCATCCCCCTGGCACCCCCCTGGCATCCCCCCGCCCGCTGGAGGAGGCTCAGCCTTTTTCCAAACCCCCTCATCCCTCCTCCTGCCGAGGCCCGATTTGTACATCGCAGATCTGAGCTTTCTCGCAGGGCTGCGTGCTCCCAGGGGCTTCTCCAGCCCTGAGATGTTCCTCATCTCCATTTCCTCCTGCCAGGAGACTTTGCTGGTTTAAATCACCTCTTGGAAAGATATTTTTAGGTAATACATTTTTTACTACCTCCTGGACGGGGCCGCGGCGCTTCGCTCGTGCCGGGGTTTGTGTGGTTGGAGCTCTGTCTGGGGGGGTTGTGTGAGCGACGAGAGGGGAGGGGAGGGGAGGGAAGGGAAGGGAAGGCGGTTCCACTCAGAGCGTATTAAAGAACCAACACGGCATCCCAGATGTGCCGGGAAACCTGGAAGCGCCTGCGGAGCGACTCGGGCAGATAACGGGTGCGAGTGGCAGTGCCACCCACAGACCCCGCGACCTCAGGCTGGAAACGGCCCGGGAGGGGCTGAACGGGCATGGGGGGAGCTGGCACCGCACTGACGGCATCGCAGGGGCTCTGAGTGCCCCCCTTGCACAGGATCGTGGGTGCTGGATGTGCCCTCCTCGTTTGGGATTGTGGGTGCTGGGTGTGCCCCCCTTGCAAAGGATCATATGTGCTGGATTTGTCTGCTTTGTACAGGATTGTGGGTACTGGATGTGCCCCCCTTGCCCAGGATCATGGGTGCTGGGTGTGCCCTCCTCGTTTGGGATTGTGGGCGCTGGGTGTGCCCTCCTCGTTCAGGCTTGTGGGTGCTGGGTGTGCCCCCTTTTCACAAGACTGTGGGTGCTGGATGTGCCCTCCTCGTTTGGGATTGTGGGGGCTGGGTGTGCCCCCCTTTCACAAGATTGTGGGTGCTGGATGTGCCTTCCTCATTCAGGATTGTGGGTGCTGGCTGTGTCCTCCTTGAACAGCTTTGTGGGTGCTAGATTTGTCTCATTTGTACAGGATTGTGGGTGATGGATGTGCTCCCCTTGTTTGGGATTGTGGGTGCTGGATTTGTCTCCTTTGTACAGGATTGTGGGTGCTAGGTGTGCCCCCCTCGTTTGGGTGTGAGTGCTGGATTTGTCTCCATTGTACAGGATTGTGGGTACTGGGTGTGCCCCCATCGTTCAGGATTGTGGGTGCTGGATGTGCCCCCCTTTGACAAGATTGTGGGTGCTGGATGTGCCCCCCTTTCACAGCATTGTGGGTGCTGGGTGTATCCTCCTTGAACATCTTTGTGGGTGCTGGATTTGTCTCCTTTGTACAGGATTGTGGGTGCTGAGTGTCCCCCCCTCGTTCAGGCCTGTGGGTGCTGGATGTGGCCCTCTTATTCAGAATTTCGGGTGCTGGATGTGCCCCCTTTCCACGGGATTCTGGGTGCTGGATGTGCCCCCATCATTAAGGATTGTGGGTGCTGGATCTGTCTCCCTTCCACGGGATTGTGGGTGCTCTAAATGCCCTTCCTTGTGTGGGACCCTGGGTGCTGGCTGTGCGCCCCTTCATTCAGAATTGTGGGTGCTGGATGTGCCCCCCTTTCACAGGATTGTGGGTGCTGGATTTGCCCCCCTTGTACAGGATTGTGGGTGCTGAGTGTGCCCCCCTCGTTCAGGACTGTGGATGCTGGATGTGGCCCTCTTATTCAGAATTTCGGGTGCTGGATGTGCCCCCTTTCCACGGGATTCTGGGTGCTGGATGTGCCCCCATCATTAAGGATTGTGGGTGCTGGATCTGTCTCCCTTCCACGGGATTGTGGGTGCTCTAAATGCCCTTCCTTGTGTGGGACCCTGGGTGCTGGCTGTGCGCCCCTTCATTCAGAATTGTGGGTGCTGGATGTGCCCGCCTTTCACAGGCCTGTGGGTGCTGGATGTGCCCCCCTTTCCCAGGCCTGTGGGTGCTGGCTGTGCCCGCCTCGTTCAGGACCCTGGGCGCTGGCCGTGCCCCCTTGCAGGGTCCCCAGAGCCACCCAGGGTGCTGAGTGCCCCCCACCCCTGGGTGCTGGCTGTGTTCCTGGCAGGCCGGTGGGTGTGGGTCCCACCCACCTGGCACAGCGAGTGCCAGGAGTTTGTGGGTGCTGTGGGACACTCCCAGCCTCACAGGGGGTCTGTGCCCACCTCAGCATCAGCCCTGGGCATCCCTGGGCATCCCTGGGCGTCCCTGGGCACCTGCAGCTCCTGTACCTGCAAGGTAAAGGTGTTTACCTGGGAAAAACAAAAATACCCCTGTTTAGTATCCTGCATCACCCTCTGGCCCGTGGTTTCCATCTCCATCAGCCGTGGGGATCTCCAGGTGCCCATGGTGCTTGTTCATCCCAATTCCCGGACACAGCGGGATCGGCCCGTGGGCTGGTGGTTCTGGAGATCTGAGTGTCACTGCCCGGTGACAGCAGCACACCGGAGCCAGGGGCCGCAGCTCGGCACCGCTGCCAAACCCCAAACGTGGCTCCTCGGGGCGGCGCAGGTTCGGCGTTGAAGCCTCCGAGGCCGGGCTCGGCTGCCTCCGTGCTGCTGGAAATCCACATTTGGTGCTCTGCATCCTCCTTCGCGCTCTCACAACCGTTCTTCCAGGAACATCACGTGCTCCGGGACTAATTTTAGCTCCCGATAATTGTTGCACATCCTCGGGTGCCGAAAGCGGGCCCCGGTGCATCCGCGGAGTTCCTGCGCAAGGAAACGCCTCCATCCCTGCGGGCTCTGGGGCTGGGGGGCAGCTGTGCCCCAGCACCCCCCAGCACCTCCAGCCCTCTGGGAATTAACCCATGGAAAGGCAGAGTCAGCTGCAGGTTGGTGCAGGGCAAGATTTAGGATGAGGAGGGTTCCATAACGTCTCCCCTGGTGTGGCTCTGGGGAAGCATCTCTGGGATTTCTTGTCCCCTCTGTGGGGCTCTGGGAACAGGAGCAGTGGGTGTAGCAAGGCTGTGCCTGGTTGTGGGGCTGGAGATCAGCTTGGAGCTGGTGGGAAGCTTGCAAATCCCTGGAGCTCCAGCAAAATCCCTGAATTGGGGAGGATAAAGCCCAAAAACCAGGGACACCCCAAGCCTTGGGTGAGCCCGTTCCCACAGGTGGCTTTCCGGCTTTTCAGGTGGAGTCATTTATTCCCTCTGCGCCTCAGCTTCCCATTTGTGGTATTGGAAGTTGGCTGGGACAGGAAAGACTGGAAAACAGCCCCAAAAAAGTTTGTCGTTTATCCCAGAGGCAGATATTCTGCAGGAAAACGGAGGGGTGAGCTCCACCTTTCTCCTTCTCAGCAATTTCCCACCAATTCCAGGATTGCTCAGGGGCCCTGGATAAATCCCAGGAGATTCAGTACCCCACATAAAAACAGGGGAAAAATGAAAGCTGGACTATGTGAGTATTGTCCCAAAAACTTGAGTCCTTAGGAGACCATTTCCTAGGAACTGCTCTGGTAGATTTCCAAGCAGCTTTTTTACTATTTCCTGCTGCAATGGGGACATCCATCCCCACACTCCGGCATTCCCTGCGTGCATCCCAACCCTGGCAGGGCTGAAGGCACATCCCTGCAGCTCCCCCAAAAAGATTCAAGAGAGAAAATTACCCGGCAGAAGCGGAGAGACCCGAGCAGGCGCTCCCGAGTGTTTATTTTTAAACGATGGCACGAAAATTGAGCGCTCCCTTTTCAAGACTCGTTTCTTGTCTCGCCATAGCAATCGCAATTAGATGCATTTCAGGGGCATCAGGCACTTAATATATTTATCAAATTATTCACCTAATTTAGCACGGCTTTAGCTGGGAACAACTGGAGACGGGAAAAGGAGAATTAACCACTATTAGCTCGCTTGAAGTCATTTGGTGTTTCATCAGCGACGAGCACGTTGGAGGTTTTTGTTCCGTGTTCCTCCAGCAGCAGAAGACACTCAGCCCCTCCCGAAGTGCCCCTCCCCAGGGTGGCACAGTCTGGGAAGTCTCTGGGTTGAAGGAATGAGGAGCCTCCAGTGGGATAAAGAGGATGGGGGGTGCTGGCCTCAGGAGGCCCTGACCAGGCTCCTGCCTGAAGGGGTGAGGCACCACCACCCCTGTCCTTCCACCCCATCCCGGGGGCTGAGCAGGGAAATACCCATGTCCTGCTGGGCTGTGTGGGGCAGGAAAGCTCTTGGATACAAGGATTGTGGGGTTTTGCTTGCACACCTGCCCAGATGTGGCCATTTCCCTACGAAAACCTGCAGGTGAGATCTCCCTCCTGCACCTGGCAGATGAAAACTGAGGTGGTTCCCATCCAGGAGGGGTGTGAGGGCTGTTGGTGTGGGGTGATCCCAGTGGCACCCAGCACACCCAGGGTGGTCCCAGTGACACCCAGGGTGATCCCAGTGGCACCCAGGGTGATCCCAGTGGCACCCAGCACATGCAGGGTGATCCCAGTGGCACCCAGGGTGATCCCAGTGGCACCCAGCACATGCAGGGTGATCCCAGTGACACCTAGAGTGATCCCAGTGTCACCCATCACACACGGGGTGATCCCAGTGGCACCCAGGGTGATCCCAGTGGCACCCAGCACATGCAGGGTGATCCCAGTGGCACCCAGCACATGCAGGGTGATCCCAGTGGCACCCATCACACATGGGGTGATCCCAGTGTCACGCAGGGTGATCCCAGTGACACCCATCACACACAGGGTGATCCCAGTGTCACCCAGCCCACCCAGGGTGATCCCAGTGTCACCCAGCATACCCAAGGTGGTCTCAGTGACACCCAGGGTGATCCCAGTGTCACGCAACACACATAGAGTGATCCTAGTGTCACCCATCACACACAGGGTGGTCCCAGTGTGGTCCCAGTGTCACCCAGCACACACGAACACAGAGCACAGGGCGTGCCATCAGCCACGTCACAGATTTCTCCTCTCAGGCTTCCAGACTGGGAACTGATGGGAAACGTGGTCAGATGGATCCCAAAAAACCGTCAGAACTCCCTCGCAGCAGCTCTGCATCGTTGGTGGCTTCTCCACCTTTCTGGGGCTGGAAAACCCTTCCTGTGCCGGCTGTGGTTCTGCAGGCCAGGGGTCAGGGCAGGTTTGGTGTCCCAGCAGTGCTGCCAGCGGCTGTGACACTGCTGTCCCAGTCCCACCCCGCTGTTCCCCACCACCCGACCCTCTGTTCTGCGCCACGAGAAAACCCGCGGGGCGTCCATAAACCAGAAATAATCCTGTTGCCTTCCTCTCTCCCTTCTCCCCTCTCCGCGACTGCCCCCAAAGGGCTCGAATGCCAGCGGCCGAAGCGGCAGAACTCGAGCGACGACATCGAGGTGCTGTCCACCGGGACGCCTCTGCAGCAAGAGAGCCCCGAGCTGTACCGCAAGGGGACCACCCCGTCCGACCTGACCCCCGACGACAGCCCGCTGCAGAGCTTCCCCGCCAGCCCCTCCTCCACGCCGCCCCTCGGCCCCTCCTGCAGGAACAAGAGCGCCCACTTCTCCAGGCAGGTCTCGGTGGACGAAGAGAGGGGCGGGGAGATCCAGATGTTGCTGGAGGGGCGTGGCGGGGATTACCTGCGCCCCAACAGCTGGAGCGAAGAGAAGGTGGGCGGGAGCCGCGCTGGGAGAAGCGGGACGATGCGCAGCGGGGGCTCCACCGCTGTCCCCGAAGACTACAGAGGTCGGAGCGGGGGACACAAACATTCGGCCTCCAACCACAAGCCGAGAGAGAGGTGGACAGATTCCCCAGCCACGGTTTCATGGACTTCCCACCACAGGTCCCACAATCACAGCTCAGGGAGCTCCAAGCTGCTTGAGCTGGACGAGGAGAAGATGAGCAACTACGAGATGGAAATGAAGCCCCTCATGAGGATGGATTCTTATATGCAAGAGATTCACACCCAAAAAAGACACTACAGCAAAGGGGGAGGCTGCAGGAGCGTGGCTGACGAGCACCGCGGGGAAGAGCGGGGCTTCGGGGTTCAGAGACTGAGGTCTAAGTCCCAGAACAAAGAGAATTTCAGGCCAGCTTCCTCTGCCGAGCCCACGGTGCAGAAACTGGAAAACCTGAGATTCGGGGACAAAGCTGAACCTCGGCTACTGAGGTGGGACTTAACCTTCTCCCCGCCACAGAAATCTTTACCTGTTGCACTAGAATCTGAAGAGGACAGTGGGGATGCGCTCAAATCCAGTACGGTGAGTGAAGGGATTGTGCGTGGAATTCCGGTCGGGAATCGGGGCTGCTGTGGCACTGAGCGGAGCAGGATGGGAGGGAAATCTGGAAAATGTGAATTGTCGTCGGTTTGTGCCTTGAATCCCCTCTCCTCCCTTCTCCTGTCCTGCTGGACGTTGGTGTGGGGTGTTCCCTGCAGCCTGTGGTGGGAACAGCAGGGTTTTTTCCCTGGAGGATGTGAGCAGCAAGTTGGAGTTTTGCAGCCCAGCCCCTGGGCCAGCAATAAAAATCCATCATTGCTGGGAATTTGGTGGGAAAGCTGCAGGAGCAGGCAAGGCATTGGTGATGCTTCCTTGGGTTATGGCAACAGAGCTTCCTGCTGGTCCAGGACAACCCCTTGTGAGACATCCCACCTCGGGCTCCTCATTTTGGGGGAGATAAGGACACTTTGGGCTTGAAGGGGCTGCTGGGAAGGGCTGGAGGTGTTCAGGAGAGGAGACAGAGTGATCTTCAAACACTGCTGCCAAGTGGAAGGGAAAAATCTGTTCTCCACGAACAGAATTAATGGGTTTAAAGTCAAGGAGGGTGAGCCATGAACCATCACTAATGGGGTGAGGGCTGTAATGAATTGCCTGGGGAGGCTGTGGGGGCTGGGGGAGGAGGGGGTTTAAGGCCTGGTTGGACATCACCAGCTCAGGCAGGACCTGGACAGAGCTGAACCTCCTCGGGAGAAGGCTGAGCTGGGTGGGTTTTAGGTTTTTTGCAGTCTTGTATTTTGAGGATTCCTGGATTTCCCATTAGAAGCTTCCTGAGTTGTTGTCCCTGTTGGTTTGGCACTGGCAGGAGAGGTGATGGGGTCTGCTGGGGGAAGTGGGGAAGCCACCACTGCCCCAAATTGCCCCTCATCGAGTCAGTGCCAAACACGGGGCAGGGCTGGAGGTGTCCTGTGTGGATGCCCCAGAGCTACCCAGGAGAAATGGAAAACCTGTCACGCTCAGGAGGTGACATTTCAGAAGAAAGGAGCTAAATCTCCCTGTCAGGGGAGCAGAGGATGGTGCCTGGTCATGAAGCTGAAATTAATTTGTCAGTCAGGCCAAAAATTCGGGCGAGAGGCATCGAGGTGTGTGAGGTGTGGTGACATTTGCCACGGCTGCAGCATCCCTGCTCCTCCAGCACCTGCCAGCAAGGCCGAGGTGGAGAGAGAGGAGGGAGCAGGCCGGGATGCAGGAAGGATGGATCTGTGGATAAATCCCCCCCAGCAGCCCTGGAGCTCTCTGCCTCCCTATCCATGGGCTCGGGCTCGGCAGCTCCCACACAGCACCGAGGGGGAGCTGAGCACGGGGGCTCCGCAGGACGCATCCTGCAGCCCTGGAAAAACAGAGCCATCCGGGCTGTCCTTGCCTGCTGGATGCCTGGGGAGCACCGGAGACGTGACAGGCAGCGTTAGGAGCCTGACAGGCTCCCGGAGGGGAAGAGCAGCAGCAGTAATTGCACAGACACCAACCCCGGCAAGTCCGTGGGACGCGCAGATGTTCCGGCACCTTTGACAACGCAGCCTGGGAGACACGGGGCCCAAAGGAGGGATGAAACCGCTGTTTCTCCTCGCTGAGAGCCACACGATTCTGGGGAGATGGCTGGCACAAGCAGCCCTGGGCTCTCTCCCCACCCAGCCCATCAGATGTGCTCCCACCTCGGAGCTGGCCCGATAAACCTCCCTCCGCGTGTGCCCTGAATCCCCTCTCCTCCCTTCTCCTGTCCTGCTGGACGTTGGTGTGGGGTGTTTCCTGCAGACTGTGGTGGGAACAGCAGGATTTTTTTCCCTGGAGGATGTGAAACACCAACACATTCCTGACCATTCCCAGTGAGTCCTGGGCACTAAGGAAGGGCCCCAGCCCGCATGGAGAAGTGCATGGAAAAGCCATTAGGATGCACATCCTACTTTGGAAGTGCTGGAGCTGTGGAGCAGCATGTTCAGTTTTCTCACATTCATAACCGAGGGTGGAACAGATGGCGAAGGTTTGGGAGGAAGCTAATGTAATACAGAGGAAGAGATAATATGTGGATTTAAATAACCCACAATGCCAGCAACAATTTGTTCTAGCAGGAATTGCACGGTGCTAGCAGGGTTTTGTTCCAGTGGCCTGGCAGGGAGGGGGTGGTTGGACAGGAGCAGGGGGAGGTGAAGGGGAGGAACGGGAGGCGCAGGGATCTGTGCTCCAACCTCCTGCCCGAATCCGTGACCTCGCCTGCACCTGCCATCAAAAGCATTTCAGCCTCCAGGGAGTGTGGTGAATCCCTGAGGAAGAGGAGGGGCAGGCTAAGGAGGAAGGATTTATCCCACAGACCCCATATCCACCTCCGTGTGCTCGGCGACAGGGGACATTCGCACGCTCCATCCTGCAGAAACCCCCTGCATCCCGCTCGAGCTCCACATCCCCCCCGGCAAATCAAGGCTCCCCAATTCCCCCAGAAGCCCAATTCCCTACGCTGGCCTGAAATCCCCCTTCCCTGTGGCCTGGCTGGGCGTGAGCTCCGGGGCAAGGCCGGCTGTGGGAGAGCCCACACTGGTCCCTGCCTCCTCGCTGCCTCTCCCTGCATCCCAGCAGTGCCAGCTGGGAAGCTGCTCCCTCCGAGGGAAGGGCTCCAAGGGCAGCTCCCATCTCCCACCAGCCGGGCTCCCTCGGAAAGGTGCTGCCAACGAGCAGGAGGGATGCTCGGAGCTGAGCACGGCTATTTTTGCCCTACCTGGAGGATCCCTGAGCAGAACCGAGGTCACCCTCACAGCTTAGCTTGTTTTAAAAATAATCTGCCCTAAACCAGCTCTGCACAAGCCATCCGTGAGCCCAGGGGGCCGGCTCTGTGCCGGAGTGCCAGCTCCAGCTTCCAGAGCCAGCGCACCTCTGGAAGTGTTGGAACGGGCTGGGGGTGCAGGACTTACAAAAACACACTCCAAAAAAACCACTGCTCTTGATTCCTGTCTTAAAAACAAGCTGGGACCGTGGGGCCTTGAATCCAGGCTTTTCCAAAGTGTGCCCAGAGGAGTCAGCCGTACAGGTTGCTGTAGGAGCTGTAGGAATTTTGTTCTCCTCTGTCACTTTTGCCCAGTCCTTTAAAAGAAGCTCCCAGAACCCCCCCTTTGTTGGGGCTGCACATCAGGAATTGAAAAAACACTCTCATAAAGGTCATTTCTTGAGGCCACGGCTCAGTAACGTCGGCGAAATTCAGCACTGCTTGGTGTTGGCTCTCGGGGGATTTGGGGGTTTCGGGGTCACCGAGCCACACAAATGCTTTAAAATGACATTTAAGGCCACCTGATCTCGCTGTGTCTCTGTGGGCACTGACCCCAGCACCCACAGGACAAACTCACGGCAATTGTCAGCGTTGGGGCAGAGGAAAGCAGGAGCCAACGTGCCAGGACCGCTGCCGGAGTTGTGGGATTAGGGGATTTACAGGAACGTCACCATCCTTCCCGGCCTTAAAGGCCCACAAGGCACAAAGCTCAAGCCTGTGCCTGGATGCTTCACAGGTTCCTGGAGCCTCTGAGGAGAACTAAAAAGGGAAAGGAAAAAAGGAATTGTCGAGAGACCGGAAAGGGAAAGAAGCTTTCAAAAATGCCAGCGACCCTTTTATGAGCGGGCACAAAACACAGCCCATTGCAGGGCCGGGGAGAAAAAGAAGGGAATAGATCTCCTTTCCTGCAGGTGCTGAACATCTGCCGCTTCCGACAGGGACGAGAAGGGCTTTAGGGACAGGAGCTCAGCGTGCCCGCGGGAAGGGCCGGGGCTCGGGCACCACCGCAGCCCGATTCCTCCACTGAGCAGCGGCAACCACGAACGCTCCCAGGGCGCCTTCTCGGGACGCGTGGAGCTCTCCCCGAAGGCACCCTGGGGATGAGCTGGGCTCGAGGTCCGGCCCTTCAGGGTGCTCTGTCTCATCGCATCCCAGGGACGCGGGGCCGAGCAGCCCAAAGCCAGCCCGGACACTGCCCTGCACGGTCACACGGGGCCGGAGCAGATCCCGGCGCTCTGCCCGCAACCGTTCCCGGGGAAAGAGCCGCAGCAGAGGCTTTAAAGGCATCTTTAAAGGCATCTCCCGGCTGAGGGATCTCCGAGAGCCCCCCCGTCCCCGCGGGGGTGGCGGGGAGGGATCCCGGCACCGCAGCCTCTCCCTGCCTCCCTCCTTCGGCAGCCAGCGGGAGAGGGGCGGATTTGCCAGCGAGATATTCCAGGCAGGTTTCGCTGTCGCTGGGGAAAGGCAGGAGGAGGCAGCCAATCTGCAGCCGGAGCGGGGATCTGCCGAGCTGCCGGAGCCGGGGGTGCGGGCAGGGGGCTCGGCACAGCCTCCCCCGGCGCGGCGGGCAGGGGATGGAGCCCCGGCACCGGCACCTCCCCGCTGGATGCTCCCTTTTCCAGCCCTGCGGGGTTATTCCTGAAGGGATCTGTGGGCTTCTAAGCAGGGGTTCAGAGATGCAGCGAGGCAGGAGTCAGAGCGAGGAAAACGAATTATTTATTAAATTTGCAATACTATTTATATATTCTAGTTCTATAAAGCAATTGAACAGTGTTTACACTTTTCTTAGGGTGATTGGTCAAAATCTTAGACACTCACTTAGAAATGTTTTTTCTTAATATAATGTACACGAGGTCAGAAGATACCAGATATGAATGCTGTTTACAAAAACCTTATTTATTGTTTACATAGCTTACACAGCAAAGGAAAAGTTCTCACAGAATGAGTGCAAGAAGAGAAAATTTCCCTGCTAACAGCATTTCAGCATCCACAGGGATCCATCTCCAGGTGGAGATGATTTTCCCTTCCTTTTTAAGGGAAGTTTGGCACCTTTAGCCCTAAAGGTTGTAAAATGAGTTAAAAATAAAACCTGGGTGTTTTCTGCCTCCCAACCAGGCCCCCCCTGTTTGGGGCGTGAAGCTTCCCTGTGCATGGAGATGTTGCTGTTTGGCTGCCTTGGGATGAGTCTGCTGGGAAAGGGACCTGGGGACTTGCTTGGCATGAACCTCCCTGGGATTAAACCCCGTGATTTATCCCCGTGGCCTTCCAGCTTCAGGTTTTCCCATTGATTTTTTCCCCATCGGGAGCCATCCCCAGGTCTCCCAACACAATCATCCCTGGGTTTTCCTTCTTTCTCTCATCTCAACCAGCCAGATTCACCCCCAATCCCAGACGGCGGCTGCATGTCCAGACAAACAGAAGCCATAATTTCATGGGAATTAGGAGGAAGAGGAGTCCTGTTGCCATCACACCTCTGGAACGAGGCAGGGCCGAGCATCGCTGCAGGGGTTGTCTCTTCTAAAGACAAATAATAATCACAAACTGTTCCTCCTCTAATCCCTTTCGTGTTCAGACAACCTGAGGTAAATAATCTTCAGAGAGAAATGGGATGTTCAACTTGACAGGGTCCTTTTCAAAGCCTTTTCATCTCCAGGGCCTTTGATGTACCTGGGAGCACCTTCCTGTCATCTGGATTAGGGGGTTGAGCCCAATTCCATCTCTTAGCTCGGAAAATGTACGGCCAAACAGCAGCTTTCAACTGCATTAGAACCAAACTTTGACTGCTGCTTTTAGAATAAAAATCTTAAAAACAGAGCTCCAGACACACCTAAACAAACACACAGAGCTCAGTCCCAGCACCGGGAAGGTGAGGATTGAACCAGGGGTGACAAACCTGTTCCCTAAGAGGCTGAAGGACCTCTAAGAGGATAAACTCTCATTTTTTAGTGTTTTTTCCCTCAGAACCAGGTTTTTCCATCCCACCCAACTCACTTTCACTCACACGAGCACTTTTGGCATCTCCTGGGCCCTTTCCTGGAGCCACGGGAGCTGCTGCAATCCCCTGGAGAAAGCCAAGTGACTCCCTGATGTTTCCTTTGCTAAATGCTCCTTAACCATTTCACAGAGCCTGTTCCTGGCAATGATGTGACAATTCAGCACAAATGTCACCGAGCTGCTAAGTTTGCAGCCCTTTCTGCAGTGCTGAGGCTGGAAAATGGTGCATATCTTTTTTTTTTTTCCTTTTTTTTTTGCTGATCCAAGTCCTTAGTAATTACACTTAATAGATCCCGGAGGGATTCCTAGGTAACCTGCACTCCGGTTTCCATGGCAGAGAGGCAGAGCTTGTACCCTGTGATAACAGATAATAATGGATTGCTAATGCTTAAATTAATTATGCCACAATTGCATTTGTAAACCAGCTGTCCGTCGTATTCCCAGGAAAACTCCGGAGTTGCTACACAACAGTTCCAGGATAAAAACAAACAAGGCAGAGGGGCAGGAATTACTCTACAGCTACGATTACTGTTATTACTCCTGTGCCATAACAGGGGTTTATTCTAATTTTAGTGTTTCCATGGGGTTAGGTCTAAGCTTCTGGTCTTCAAGCTTGGAAAGAAATCTTAAAAATCCTTGGAGATCCAACGTGTTGAGAGAGAAGGATCCTTTTGCCCAGCTGATATTGGTGTCGATTCCCATCATTGGCAGATGTTTTCCTTCTCCTGTGAAGGACTCCAGGGATCTTCATGTAAAAAAATTTAAATAAGTCTCCAGGAGATGCCTGCCCATGGCAGGGGGTTGGAATGGGGTGATCCTGCAGGTTTTTTCCAACCCAAACCATTCCTTGATTCCGCAGGAGGCCACAGGTGAGACAAGGCCCCACCAAACTGCGACAGCGGCAGCCAAAGCTGCGGACCGAGGGCTGTGTCTCCTCCTTCCAAAGGCTCCTCTTGGAGGCTTGGAACACAGTGGGAAGGGTTTAAACGACACCGGCTCTAAAGCCCTGCCTGGAGCTGCAGCGAAAGGGAGCTCAGTGCCCTGCAGCCAGGCTGGGCTCAGCAAAGCCTCTCTGGCAAAGCTCAGCCCCAGCGCTGATTCACCTCCTGCCCGGGCACGGAGCAGGAATGATGCTCAGTGCTGTCACATCTCCCAGGCCATGGAGGGGAGAAGGGCAAACATTCCCTCTGAGCACAGGGGAGGGCACCGAGACCTCACGAGAGCGAAATCGGCCAGACAGAAGCGTTTAGAAGCGCCGCAGGATGCGCAATTGGAGCTAAAACAGGAGCTTTGGCGTGGCAAAGCTGCTTCTCCAGCACCAGCTGCCATTCCCACCTGGAGATCCCTGGCTGGAGCAGGGCAGGGAAGAGGGGGTTAAAAAGAGGGAGCTGTAAAAAGGAAGCAGAATTTGTGAGGTGTCGGACAGCTGGATTTGAGCTGTTCGGTGCGCAGAGCTCCCACCCCTCCCTGGTCACCGTATTCCTGGGATGCTCTGGCTGGCAAACGTGGAGGATCCCGCGCCTGCGGTGGCAAAGGAAGGATTTCCTCCTGCCCCTGCACTGCCCAGGGGATGCAGGATGCAAACAGGCCCAGCCTGAGCCCCGGAGCTGAGCAGAACCTCCGTGCACGGGAGTCCAGGGGCTGCCGGTGGCAGCGGGTGTTGGATCCCCCGTTTTCCCAGCTTTTTGTCCTGTGTAAATCACAGAACCACGGGATCGTTTAGGTTGGAAAACGCTCTGGAATTGAGTCCAACCATTCCCCCAGCACTGCCGAGGCCACCTCTACTCCGTGTCCCCAAGTGCCACATGCACACAGCTCCAGGGATGGGGACTCCACCGCTGCCCTGGGTGAAGAATTTTTCCCGAATATCCCATCTGAACCTCCCTAGTACAACAGAGGCTGATTCCTCTTGTCCTGTTGCTTTTCCTTGGCAGAAGTGACCAGTGAAGGCTGTGCTCCCTCCCTGGACACATCCCACCAAAGGGCCGGACCTCGGTCGGTCCAGCAGGCGCATCCCAAAGCGAGGGAACAGGGAATTGGGGGGATTAGCAGCGTGAGCAGAGCAGGGGCAGCACCGGCTGTGCTGCTTTGGCAGGGAATTCATCCATGGAGCAGCCCAGGAACTGCGGCCGAGCCCTCCTGGCTGCGGGGCCAAGGGCAGGAGCGCGTTCCGTGCCTCGGCGGGGCCGTGCCAAGGCAAACAATGACACTGATAATGGCCTGCAATCTGTTATTATATTCCCAGCAGCTCAGAAACCCTAAAACCCAATAATCTCCTGAAATGCAGCTAATCCCTCGCAGCGCCAGCAAGGCCGGGCTTGGCACGGCCGGGCTGGGAAAGGGAAGGAGCGGCGAGCAGGGGCTGCTCGCTGCCTTTGGAAGGCTTTGCCCGGCGCGGAGGAGAGGGGTGCCGGGAGCAGCCAGCCCCGCACGGGGAGCAGCCAGCCCCGCACGGCTACCGGGCTGCCGGGAGCGGCTCTCCGCAGTCCCTGCCTTGGCTGGGCTGCCTCTGACCCTGTTGCTAAGCTACAAATATGCCTTTCCAGCAGGCTCCAGCGTCCTCGCTCCCACCCACTCCCAAATGCGAGCTGAATCAGGCTGCTCGGAAAAGAAACGATCCCTGGCCAGCCAGGAGCTGGGGTTTGGGGTTTTTTTCCCCCGTTTGTTTTCCAGCAGCTCCGCGGAGCGGCCCAGGGAAAGCTCCAGAGAGGTGCCCAGCCCTGTCCTCGCTCCATCCCAGCAGTGCTAGGAGAGGGACGGGAGCCTGGGGGAAAAAAGCGTTTGGACCTTTCCAGGGATTGGATGCAGCAGGAATAGCTGAGGATACCAGCGACTCCAAGAAATAGCAACCACCCACCCGCTGCCAGCATCGCTCGCCCCGGTGCGAGCCACGTTCGCTCGGTGGCACCGCGGATGTGAGGTGCCAGGGTGAGGTGCCAGTGGATGTTTTCCTGCCCAGTGTCCTGCGGAAGGATGTGCTGCAGGGTCGGCTGCAGTCCCCTGACGTTCCTGGGATGGTGACGGGGCCCAGCAGCCGCTGGGTCCCGCGGGGCTGTCCGGGATGTGCTGAGTGGGAAGCGGGGGATGCTCCCGCAGGCACCGAACCGCTCCCGGGATGCTCAGCCCGGGCTGGGGCGGGGGATGCACGGGGCAGCCGCAGCGGGGTCCCTGCAATGCTAAAATCACCGAGTCCTGGCATGGTTTGGGTGGGGAGGGACCGTAAAGCTCATCCCATTGCACCCCTGCCAGGGGCAGGGACACCTTCCGTAGACCAGGTGGCTCCAAGCCCATCCAGCCTGGCCCTGGACACTTCCAGATCGTTCCCAGGAGCTTCATTTGGTCCATATAAACTCAGGAAAGGTTATCAGAGCATTCCCAAAATGCTGCCTGAACACGGACCCCCGTGTGCTGGCCCGACGCCCAGGATACCTGGAAATGTAAATAAATTGTGTTTATTGGGAAATGTCCTGTGGACACGCCTCCAAACCATCCCCAAACCACTCCGTGAGCCAATATAATCTCATTTTTTGGGTTTTTCTTCCTTTTCATTGACCACGTGATAAACAACAAGTTTTAGTTATGATAAACAACGAGTTTTAGTTATGATAAACAACAAGTTTTTGTTATGATAAACAACAAGTTTTAGTTCTGCTTTTAAGGCCAGAATTCCTATGGGAGTGACGTGGGATGATCCATGATCCATCTTAGTCAGGGGGGGCAGCCAAGTGTTTGTTTGGCAGCTTAAAAAAATCCTCCAGGGGTTCCTGGGCAGTTTGGGAGGTGTAAATTATGATCTGCTCATGCCCAGAGCTGCCTGGACTCCACAGAGCTTCCTGCAGAATTCCAAGGATCCATCTAACTCCTGTCCTTCTCTTTCTCTTGCAGGGTTCAGCTCCCATCCTGGTAGTCATGGTGATCTTACTAAATATTGGAGTCGCCATTTTGTTTATTAACTTTTTCATCTAATTCAAGACTGTCTTGTTTGCAAAAATAACAGTTACATGTATGAATGGGGGAAGAAAAAAACAAAACAAAACAAAACAAAACAAAAAAACCAACAAAACAAAACAACAAAAAAACCAGAACCAAACAACAGCAACAACAAAACAAAACAAAAAAAAAAAAACAAAGGGAAAAATCATAACTCGAACTGTCCTCCGACAATTTCCAAGTCTTTTCACAGAACAACAAACGATCGAGTCTCACTCACAGTTTGCCTTTTTTCCTGGGTAATGTTTTTTGGATTTTAGCCAAAATTCTTTGCTTGTATAACACTATGCTGTGTGGCATGGCAAAATGCTATCAACACTCTGCCCCCCCAACACTGGGAAGGACGAGAAGGAATCCCAACAAAAGAAAAACCTCGTTTCCCTTCCCCACCCCCCCAAAAAAATTGTAACAACAGCAGTGAACCCCAAAGTGGAGACGAGATGAGGGGACCGTGGGGAGAGTTTGGGTGGAGTGGGGATGGGTTCTGGGATGCTCCAGGCCGAGTTTCCTGGGAAATGCACAACAGCTTTAATGGTGAATGGGAGAGAAAAGCAAACTCGGGCTTTTCACCCTTTGGAAGTGGAGGAATGCTGCTGTAAGAAGGAGGAGAGAAGGAGCACGGGGAAGGAATGAACCCTGTCTGGATGGGAAAATGGGACAACAGGCCCCATTTTGATCCTTGTTTTTAAAACAAAAATTGGCTTTTTGCAGAATTCCTTGGGGCAGGGGGGGAATAGGGAACACGAGGTGTGAGCAGCAGCCCCAGCACCCTCCTGCCTTCACTCCTCCTCCCCAGGCTGCTCCTCCCCTGTGGCAAGGCTGGAAAACCACCCGGAGCTACTTTTAATTCACAGCCGATTTCTCCTGGCTTAAAATGTGTACCTGGATTCCCCCCAAAAAAAAAAAAAAACACCAAACCAACAAAACCCTTGGAGGCACCTCCAGCAGCAGGGATGGAGCTGTGCTGGCCAGGAACATCCCAGCCCATCCCAAAAAGCCTGGGCAGGGAGCAGGGTGGGGAGGGACAGGGGACAGAGGGCTCAACTCCAATCCACTTGGGATGACAATAAAACAAAACCAGGCAAAAATCCAACTGTTTCTCACAGGCACCTGGGGAGGAGCACCTGGAGCATGTCCCAGAGAGGAGGGAGAGGGTGGTGGGTTTGTCTCTTACATCTTGCTGTGGACTGTTTCAGACATCATGCTTGGGCTCTGAGCATGTAGTATTTTGCACTTTGTAATGCAGGATGTATATTCCAGCTTCCAACATGTCCCTGTATTTAAAAAAAAAAAAAAAAAAAAAAAAAAAGAGAGAAAAAAAAAAAAAAAAAAAAAAAAAAAAAAAAAAAAAAAAAAAAAAAAAAAAAAAAAAAAAAAAAAAAAAAAAAAAAAAAAAAAAAAAAAAAAAAAAAAAAAAAAAAAAAAAAAAAAGAAAAAAAAAAAAAAAAAAAAGGAAAAAAAAAGAAAAAAAAAAAAAAAAAAAAAAAAAAGAAAATCAAACCAAACATCATTGGCAATGGCAGCCTCTAAGGATGTATTTTCTTTCTTTTTTTTTTTTCTATGTCACTTACTTTGTTCGTTTCTACCATCTTTGTACTCTGCCTGCCTTGATTTTGTCCCCTCCCTGTCCCCACGGATAATCTGCATACTCATTAAAGATGCCGTATCCCTGTTCTGAGCTGTCCTGTCCCAATCACACGGCGTGCTCTCAGCTCCTTTCCTTGGAGGTGGCTTTCCCGAAGCCCCCGTTCCCTTCCCACGGTGCTCCCCCACCACCAGCTCCCACGGCTCCTTCGGGATTTGGCAGGGCCAGGGACCAAATGGCACCCCCAGTCCCCCCCTGCAGCGGGAGGAGGGTGCAGGAGAAGGGTGGCAGCTCCGGGGGGGAGAGACCCTCACAGGAGATTTTGGGGGTGGGCAAGGAGGGAAGAGCCCTCCTCGACATTCACATCCAGAGTTGTTGGATACAGCCCGGACTCGTGGACTCAGCTTTGCTTTGCTTCTGTTTTAGCTGTTTCTCTGCTACCTTTTCAGCAGATTTCTTATTACACTGCACTGGATTGCTATATTTTTAACCAGAAATAAACTAAGGATTAGAGCATGTGCCAGTTAAATTCAGTTCTTTTCCTTACATGGTCTGATTCCCTCCTGTCGCAGTTTTGCTTCCTCTTTTCCTTCCTTTCCCTTTCCAGGCACAGGGCTATGGGTGGACAAGGGAAAGGATAATTTTGAAATTCCATTTTCCACAGTAACTGTCCATCATCTTCCCACCTCTTCCTTTTTTTGTGTTGTTTTGGATTTTCCTTTTGGGTCCTTAGTCATCTCTTTTTTTTTTTTTTCCCCCTCCCCTCTTCAACGGTTGCTGCACACTTGAAATGAAGCAAAAAAGGACAAATTGGGATTGCAGCCTTGGGAATTCACCCCTGGGGTTTGGAATTCTGCTTTTACTCTTTGGAAAGACTCTCGAGGACTTTTTTTCTTTTTTTTTTTGGTGCATTCGAGTGCATGACACAGAGGTCCTGTCAGGAGCAGGTTAAACAGACACAGATATTGAGATATCTGTAAAACAGCACCAAAATGCCTCTTGTTATCCATCAAATAAAAGCACCGGTGGTTTCCTGACTGGATTTTTCCCACTGGTGCCTGCCTAGTTATTCCTGCTCTTGCCCCTGGACCAGCAGAAATCCAACTTGGATTTTCCAGCTCTCTGTTCCACTCAGTCAAGCTGAGTTTTGCCCAGTAGGAAAGACAGCCACAGACTAATATTAATTGGCTCTCAACCCACATGGTCCAAAATAATGATTCCCTCCTTAATCCTGGGGAGCAATTTGTCTGAGTCCTGGGCTTTTCACCTTTGCCCAAGGCCAGAAATATTCCTGAGATGCAGCCCAGAGAGAGAGGTAATTCAGTGTATTTCCCTGCCTTATGAGCCTGGCTCCTGCAGATCTACCTAAGGCCCATTAAAATGCCCATCGAGGTGGGCCAGAAATCCATGGAAATTTTCCAAACCTGCTGCTTTACGTCCAGGCTGGCAGATGCACTCGGACGGTTGAAGGTTTGGATCGTTTTTTAGGCTTCACTGGAATTTTTGTGCTCTGACAGCAGAACAGAGGCAGCACGAGGAGGGGCTGGGACAGCAGAGCCGTTGGGAAGGGGGAATTTGGGAAGGGAGGTTCGGATCCCACCTGTGTGAGAGGGGCTGATCCAGCACTGCATCCTTGGGAAAAGCGAGAAGGAAGGAAGGAAGGAAGACAAAGCCCCTGTGCCTCATCAGCTGCTCCCAGCCCATCTGGTGTCTGGGTTGCTGTACCCGAGACCCAGATTCCAGCACCCTCCAGGGCCCGAGCTTCCAGAGATCCCGAGCTGTGGCAGCATCCCTGCAGGAAGCGCTGCCGGGAAAACACATCCAGACTGCAACAGAAGGGGAGGAGCGAGAGGAGAAACAGGGTGGGATCGATGGCGAAGGGCTTAATTGAGACCTAAGGGCTAATTACACATCCTGGCAGCTTTGGCAAGCCGAGGGAGGATGGAAAGCAGGGATTTTTGGAAGCTGCCACACAGAGAGGGTGGCTCCAGAGGGTTGTGCTGAGGCAGGACGGAGCAGGGATGGGATGGGATGGGATCTCCTGTGCTGGGGGCTGGGGGTGAGGGTTTGGTTCCTGGTTTGGGGGAACAGCTCAGCTCCTTGCACGGCTCCTGAACCACTGCAGCAGCTGGAGGATCACTGGGTCATGGAATGGGTTGGAAGGGACCTTAAAGCTCATCCCATCCCACCCCTGCCATGGACACCTTCCACTATCCCAGGTTTTTCCAAGACCCATCCAGCCTGGCCTTGGGCACTGCCAGGGATCCAGGGGCAGCCACAGCTGCTCTGGGCACCCTGTGCCAGGGCCTCCCCACCCTCACAGGGAGTGGCAAATCCCCCAAAACTTTGTGCAGAAAGACGTGGACTCCCCGAGGTGAGGGGACAACAGGGTGAGTGACTGAGCAAGCACGAGGGATTCCTTCCTGAATTATCAGTAAAAGCTTTGTTTTCACCTTTCCCAGATCATCAATAAACGCTTTCCTCCTCTCCCAGGTGATCAATAAATGGTCTGTTTTCACTTTTCACCTGTTATTTCGTGGGGAAGGTCCCTCCCTGTCAGACATGGTTTTATCTCAACAATTAAAGCTCCCTGTCAGCTCTATTTAATTTGTGTTCCGTCCTAATTAGCCCGGCGGATCCCAGCCCTGCTCTCCCGAGAGCTGCATCCCTGGGGATGGCCGTGCCAGAGGAATACCCAGGGCACCTGGAGCTCCCTGCACAAGGCCAGCCAGTCCTGCTGGCACCTCGAGGCATCTCTTGGTTGCTGCAGCACACACTTGGATCCCATCTGCTGTCCCCAAGGACACAGCACTGCTCTGCCGGGAGGGAAGGGACGCCTCGAGGAGAGGGGCTGAAACAGGGATGGAAAACAAATCCTGGGATCAGCCCACTCCTTCCTGGCCTCAACAAGGTCTGCAGGCAGGACATTTCACTGGTAGTGAAGAGTTCACTTGCAGGACAACTGGGCCAATGGGGGAAAACTGAACTGGAAGATTCCACAGACACAACTACGGTGAACAATGAAAGGAAGAGGTTTCTGTGATGTGCATCCCACAGGTAAGGCAGGAAAGGATTCCCAGGTTTTTCCAGGCATCTCAGAGCTGCTGGTGCACTTTCCAACCACTGCCTGCAGATCTCACAGCAGGAACTGCAATCCCTCTTCCACACCAGGAGGAAAACAAGGAGAAAAGCTGGGATGGGATTTACTGAGCAAAACAAGATGATGTAACCAAGTCAGTTTATTGTAGGGAGCCCTGGAGACACGTCCTGGCCCCAGGCAGGAATCTGGGACCAGTGAACAACTGTCGTGTGCACAGTTTGTCTGGACAGACCCCAAACAACTTTGGAACAACAAAGTCAGTGTTGGACAGCCCGACCTCAGCAGAACAAGTGCGTGGACAGCACTCCTGTTCCTCAGGACCCTCCCACAGCATTCCCAGGAGTAACAGCATATCCAGAGCATCCCTCCAGGACGGCCGTGCCAGGGGCCCTCAGAGCTGGGAAAGGCTGGAGCCCAGGATGGACATGAGCTCAGCAGGGCTGACCACTGCTCCCGACACGTTCCTTCACTCCTGGAGCAGCCTCAGGACATCTACACAGCATCTTCATAGAAGGTCTTGGCCATGGCATGAGCCACCTTGAGCACCTTCTTGTCCTTGGCCTCGGGGCCCATGTGGCTGCGGGCCAGCCTGAGCCAGTGCTGCTCTGTCCTGGCCAGGTACTGAGCCTGGGCCTCCCCAGGCTGCACTGCTGGGTGCTGCTGCTCCCCTGGGCAAAGAGAGGGACAAAGAGGTCACACACAGCTCACCGAGGCCACCTGCGCTGCCACGCGAGCCACGTCACGTGGGGCTGAGTGTAAGAGCATCAGAATCTAGCAGCAAACAGGAAAAGTCCTCTTCTGTCCCCAGAGCAATGTATTAGCAAAGCTGCTTCTGCTGGAAAACTCACCTGGATGCCAGGGAGACCTTCCAGGCTGGCAGCAGAACCAGGCACTGCACTGAACCCCTCCTCAGAGCAGTATGGAGACAGCATTTATCAGTGATTACCTTCCTCATCTTCACTCTCCTCTTCAGAGCTCTCCTCCTCCTCCTCCCCTCCCTCTGCACCTTCCACATCATCATCATCCTCCTCTGCATCCGACTCCGACTCCTCCAGCCATTCCTGGGTTTCTTTGATGAGAAAGGAAAGAGAAGAAAGGTACAAACACATAATTAAGGTACGAAGAGATAACTCTAGGTAATGCCCACGTGCTCTGCAGGACCCGAGACCTTCACTGCCCTGAGACAGTGGGGACAGGCAAGAACAGCCCTGTGGGTGGAGAGGACAAGCCTGGCACAGCAGGATTCCCAGGATGCCTCATGCCACCACGACTCTGTTCACAGGTCTTGGATTTCCAAGTCACAGGGCAGAGCTGACTCCACAGTGACCCCCAAAGCTCTGGGCCAGACACATTTTTGGTAAGACACACATTATCACACATTCCCAAGCTCTTTCCTGTCCAAGGAAAACCTCCACTCAAAGGCTCACACCACCCCTGAGGAAGCTCCACAGCTGTTTTTTCCCCGGTGCTGCTCCCCTGAAGGCGCAGGGAGAGCTCCCACCAGCAGAGCTTACTTGGATCCATCTCCAGCAGCACCTTCCACTCGTCCATCCTGTGCAGGTCGATGCTGTGCAGGTCACTGAGGGTCACCTGGCGGTCGCCCACCTCGAACATGCCCCCGTACACGTAGAGCACCCCGTGTTTCACTGCCACCATGGCACTGCAGCGTGGGCACGGCTCCGCGGGCCGGCCCAGGGCTCCACCTTCCTCCTCCTCCTCCTCCTCCTCCTCTGAGCCACACCTGTCCTTGTCTTCTGCAGCTCCAGGGATCACCTGCTTGATGGTCATGACGGTGCCATCCTCTGCCACCACCTCCTTGACAATCTCCAGGGGGCCCTGGGGAGGCGGCAGCTGCAGCTCCTCCTCTCCAGCAGCCTCTGCCTCAGCCTGTCTGCCACGTCTGCGCCTCCTCTTCTCTGACTTTGGGCCCTGGGAACAGGAATAAAAGCAGGTTTTGTGGGAATTGCGTGCCCCTAGGAGCAGTTCATGCAAACAGCACGGATGCTGCTGGAGGAGAGGCACAATTCCTATTTTTCCTCATAACTTAAAGTCTCAAGCGATCAATGCAATTCACCCTACAGCACGAGCTTCTCCTGGCCTAAAACAAGGAACAGTGAAGATCCTGGAGAACCCAGGACGTGGAATTGCTTCCTGTGGTAACAGAGAAACAGCTCTCCTGCTCCCAGGTGCCACAAACACACAGAGGCCACTGTTCTGTGACAAGGGAAAGTAACCCACAATTTCCTGAAATCACAACAATTGCTGGCTGCTAAATTACAGCCCATTACCAGGCAGCACTCCAGGTCTTGGAAGAACTCTATGAAAGGGCTGAAAACAATCAGTTTGGGAAAGCAGAAGCAACCATCTGAGTGGCTGTTTGCCTGTTATTATGGGATTGACTTCTCCATTTGGAGAACAAAGCAGGAAGGGGCAAGGGGAAGGAGAAGTTGAACCCCTCCTCCACCTCCCTTGGCCTGTGAGAGTGGCTCAAACACAATCAAAGAGCTGAGCTGAGTTCTGAAGCTCTTGGAGCCAAGGTTAATATTTCATCTCTTCTGGTAGCTCATCAGCACTGGGGAGAAGAGGGAGGGGTTTGATCCCAAAATCTTTTCACAGCAGCTTTTAGCGAACTACCTCGTGTCAGACTCATCTGACCTGGAGAGGGCTTTCAGCAAAACACCTGAAATATGTTTTCAAGCTGCTTTGCTTCATTTTGCATTCCACAATAATGGGGCAGCCTGATGCCTGGAGGAGAGGGATTGCTCAGGTGCACCTTGAGCTACCAGAAATACACGCTTTGTCCAAAGAGAGAAAAACCCTTGCTCCATCTCTGGAAGTGTCCAAGGCCAGCTTGGAGCAACCTGGGCTCATGGAAGGTGTCCCTGCCCACGGCAGGGGTGGAATGAGAGGATCCTTGGGGTCCCTTCCCACCCAAACCAGTCTGTGACACTGTGAAACCTCCAAGAAACCAAGCCAGGCCTGGAGGACGCGTCAGAAAACGCAATTATTGTATTTCACCGCAGACCTTGAGCTGTGCAGGGAACCAGCGGTTCTTCCCCATGTCATAGAAGTAAATGTCATTAAAGAAGTCCCCCTCGATGCTCTCCTCCTCCTCCTCATCGTGCACCCCCCCAAAAAGGAGGCAGCGGTTGTTGGGAGCAGCGGCCACGGAAAAGCCGGACCTGGGAGTGGGCTTCACTCCAGAGGGGCTGAGCCGACTCCAGGTCCACCTGTCTGGAATGGAGAGAACAAACGTGAGCATCAGCAGAGGAGAATCCTGATTGCTTTGTGTCTTCCAAAGCCCCTCACAATTCCAGCAAGGAATTCCATGACCCGTTTTGGGCATCCTCATGGCATCTTCAGGGTATTTTCAGAGCTTTCTGGGCCAAGGAGGAGCCTCTTGAAAGTGTCTGCACCTCTACTGGAGGGTGGAGTTCAGACAAGGCCTGGTCAGATCCAGCCTTCAAGCACCAAAAAATGTCCCTCACTTTCTCCATGGAGCCCTCCCACCTTCCATCAGCTCTCTCCATCTTTTCTGCCAACCTGCAGTACCTACCCCCAAAAATAAGCACAGATCATCCCAAAATGCCCCAACCAGGCTTTAAAAAAGGGCTCAGCAGCAGGACAAGACCTGTGCTCTATCCCTCTGCTTTTCTCCAATCCCTTCTCCTCTGACTTCACAGCAAATCCCTGAAATGCAGGCTGGGAGAAGCACTGCTAGCCCCGTGCTTCCGAAGGAACTGCAATCCCAACGAGATAAAACTGTAAATAGGAATAATGCCAACAGGGCCTGGAATCCAGACAGTGCTGCTGACCAACCCTCCTCCCCAAATCCCGTTCCAGACAGTCAGGTTTGGAGAAATCAATCACATTTTTAACATTTTAGAAATTCAGCTCCAAGAAAACTGTCCTGCTGCCTGAGTCAAGGACAAAATACTCTCTCTCCTAAGGAAAATGATGGAATTCCCATTCCAATCAAAGATAACCAAGGACCCACAACGGATGAGCCTGTTCCAGAACAACTGTACCCCATGGAATGGGCCCACATTGGAGCAGGGGAAGAGCTGAGTGATCTCTCCCTGTCCTCATCTCAACCCATGAATCTCCCATTGGATTTTCTCTCCCTTCTCCAGTTGAGGAGGGGAAGGACAGAGCAGCTTTGGAAGGTACCTGGCATCCACCCAGGAACACCCCACCACAGGAGAATTCTGCAATCCCAAAGATTTTCTGTTGTGGAAGAGGAAAGCACTGATCAAAATGCCCCAGAACCAGGAATTTGGCAGTGTTGTTTTAATTCCCTTCCACATACAAACTGGAAAAAAAAAAAATCACTAAAATCTCTTTTCCTGGATTTCTTCCTGAGCCAACACTGGGGCACAGAGGTTATCACTGAGAGGGGAATCTGGTTCCAGGTTTTTTGGTGTGTTATTCCAAGGAAGAGGGAGGATTTGCATTCCCAGGCCTGCAGCATCACTCCCTGCAGTGCTCACCTTCCTCTTTGCCTGCCCCTTCAGCCTTCAGCAGGAACATATCTGTGTGCAGGGTGCCTTTGTCCACATCCTTCTTGATCCTCTGCGGGGAAGGGAAACACAGGGATGGGAAGGGAAACACAGGGATGGGAAGGGAAACACAGGGATGGGAAGGGAAAACAGCTTCAGTGACCCAAAGAGCAGAGAGGATCCAACTGAAAATGCAAACACTGGGACTGGGCAAGGAGAGGCCACAGAGGGGAGCATCAGGCAGCTCCAAACCATGGGATTCAAAGCAGGGATACTCCCTGTGATGAGCCACAATTCCTGCCTGTGGCAGCAGGAAGGGCTCTCCAGGCTGCAGCACGGGTTTGTGGGGATTTGTGGCTGTATGGAGACTACGGGATGCAGGAATTTTGGCACCCAGAGAAGAGAAGTAAATTGTCACAAGGGATTAAAAGCCAACTGGTTTGCAAGCAAAGGAAGGATGGGCAGCACCGAGGAGAGAGGAGAGCCAAGAGGAGAGCACCCAGACAGGACCAGGTGCTCTCAAGGGACTGATTTCACTCCTGTAAAAGGCAGCAGATTCCCACTCCCCAAAGTGGGACGTGACAACTTTCCAGGGCTTGCAAGGCCCTCTGGGACCCTGCCCCTGGATGCTGAGCAGGAGCTCTGACCTGCAAGGACCTCACGTGGTCCAGCCCTGTGACCAGCCCGGACTGTGGCTCCCTGTCACCCACCTGAGACAGCCCAGGAGAGGCAGAGGTGACAGCTCTGCCCCCCTGCAGCTGGCAGCTTTGCCATTTGGGGTCCCACAGCCCTGAGCAACAGGTTCATCCTCCTGAGCAGAAGCAGAAACCCCACTCCCACCCCTACAAAAGGCAACAGCAAGACAGCAAGGATAGCAAGGGCAAGGACAAGGTGAAAGCAAGCAAGATAGCAACAGCAAGGACAAGGTGAAAGCTCAGCTGAAGCAATCAAATGCCTGACTTTCAGTGTGATTTCCCTGCTCCTTTCCCTGTAAGCCCTGGATTCCAGTGCTCATGGCAACAGCAGCATTCCAAGGCAGCTCCGTGCCACACCACTGTAGGAGGTCTGTTAATAATGTCATTATCCACCCATCCTTCACACACAGCTCCTGCTTCCTTGTACTTCCCCTCCTCCTGGGGCCGTGGCACTGCTGGGGTGAGGAACTGTGCTCCCAGGATGCCAGTGGGATCCCAGCAGTGGATCCCTGGGTCCAGCCCTCAGGAAGATGAGCAGCAGGGTCCTGCTGCACACCTGTACCTGGCACCTGGCAGGTTTTGTTGTTGCTGAGTTGTTGCTGCAGGGCCTGGTATGCAGCTCCTGGGAATGGTGTTCAATTCTTTGGGACAGGAGAGGAGAGGGAATTGTGTTCCAGGCACCGCACAACTCCACGAAGGTGAAGTGTGAGGAGCACAGCAAGATGGGCACTGCAGGAGAGGCAGGGAAGCAAACACAGAAAGAGCAGCTGGCTCCACAATCATCCAAGCTGTGTGGAATAACTGCATTCCTTTCTCCTGAAAAGCTCCCTGTAGTAAACACGCTGCGTGTGCAACATGACAAAGCTCCCTGGGCTCAGAAAACCCCGATGAGGTGGAGTGGGAGTCAGTTTTTGTTGTCACAGACATGCCTGCTTTCCCCAGCTCTCACACACTTCCAGCTGCTGCAGAGATCCATCCCCTCCCAGCCAGGACAAGTCTGCCCTGAGCCAAACATTCCATCACTCACAAGAGGTTCCTGCTCCCCCACTGTCCCATGTGCCTTGAAAGTCCCAGGTGTTTGTTTTCCAGCACAAAACTGGCTTGGATATCCACTCTGGATAGCCCATGGTTTGCAGATGCAGGTACAGAGGGGAGTCACAAGAGCTTTACAGGTATCAGCTGAAAATTCTAACTCTGCCGACAGACTGCAAAGAAACTGAGGCACGGAGAAGTGGAATCAGGATTCTCCACGTGCTAAAAATGTCTGATATGAGATCACCAGTGCCCAAAAACATCCAAACAGCAGAAGTGTTAGGCAGAGCTACAGAGGGAACCAGTCCCACCAGAGCTTACAATTCGGGCACTTCCACATCTCCCAGCAGAATCCACTTCAGCTTTGCCACGACTGCCACTAAAAAAAAACCCAAAACAACAACAAAATCCCCCACACCAGCCATCTCTGGCATCCCAAAGCCCTGCCCACGTGTAACTCCAGCCCTCCCCTGGCCTGCAGGCTGCACCTGCGAGGAGCAGCAGCAGCAGCTCCAGCCCCTGCGTTGCCTAGCAATGGAGAGGCCTCGGTGCTGGCACAGCCCGAGCTCGCTGCAGCGAGCCCCATCCCCAGCACGGGAAAGGGCTGAGGACATCTTTAGCATCAGCAGGAGAGCAAGGCTGAGCTCCTCTGGGCATTCTGAGGTCTGTTCTGGGCAGAGCTGGCAGCACCCACAACATCCCTTTCTGTAGGAGATCACGGAAATCGTCTTTAGCATCTCCAGGCTGCTGATGAAACAGGAACACGGAGACACCTTTGTGCTGAGAACCCTGCTTTTTAAAATACCAGGCACCAGCATCTCAAGGCAGTCACACTCAGGGCTGGGAAGCTCCTTTTTCACCATTTGCAGCCTGGTCTGGTCAGGAAAATCCAGGGCTGGCACAGCAAAGGTGTGTGGGGACCACAGCGCTGGTCCTGGCTCTGCAAGTCCTGGAGTGCCTCAGACAAGACACTTCATCTTTTCCTGCCTCTATTTCCCCAGCCAGGAAAGAGGCTTTTTTATCCAGGTTCCATGAGGCGAATTCAGCCCTGGACTGACAGATGTTACTGAGAACAGACTCTCCACATCACTTCTGCAAGTTCAGGAGACTGAAGCAGGCACCAAAACTCTGTTTCTGCCTTCCCAGCCCCCTGCCTATCACAGGACAGCAGCCTCCTCCAGCAATGTGACAGCCAAATTATGTCCCTATTCAAAAAGAAGAGCCATTATGATTTTCCTCCCCTCTTCCCTTCAAAATTTCCCATCACATATGTGACTTAGTCCTGCCTCTTCTTAGAACGCTCTCCATTTGATGAACGGTGCTTTGCTTGGATAGCTGCTTGTTTCATATGGAAAAATGTCTTCATATGCCCCAAAATGTCTTCACAGCACCCCTGACTGGAGTATCTGCCTCTGTAACTGGAGACAAGGAGTAAGTCCTCTCCTGTAGCTCCACAACTCCAATTAAGTTTTGTTTTCTCCATGTCTACCTTCTCCCAAGAGTATCCCAGGAAAGCACATTTTCTTCAGTTCAAAGCAAACCCAGACACTCAGCTCCACAATCAGCTCTAAGTGAAGACACAATGAGAATTAAATAGCCACACATTAACAGAATTGGGTCTCTCCTAGAGGGGCCATATCCTGCTGAATTTAATTTCCAGGAGCATGCTGAAGGTTTGCTGTTCCTAAAGGCTGCGGAGAAAATTCTGTCCAGTGCTTTGGTCAGTTTGTGCTACAAAAGCAGAGCCTGTCAGGAATGGGCCACCAGAGAGAAGCACACAGAGCTCTCCACACGACAAAGCAAGGAGATTTTTAACATCTGTTAAAAACGCCCTGTTTTAATGGAATGTCTGTTACGCTTTAATGGAGTGTCTGTTTTAATGGAAAAGCTGTTTTGCAAACTGCAGAGAACTTCCCCCAGCTCTTATCCTTGCCCAGTGCCCTGCCAGAGGTTGAGGGCAGCTTTGCATTCCCCCTCCATCCTTTCTCCTCCATTTTTAGCAGCCCACACCAACCCAAAGCAGCAGGGGAACACGTGTGACTTTTGTATTTCCACGGGGCACTTGGAGCCCAGCTGCTGCCAGGAGAGCTCCACACCCAGCAGAGCATGCAGGCTGCTGCTTCCTCCCCACCCTCAGGAGGGAGGAAACAGCACAGAGAAGGGAAGAGGACAAAGCCCTTTCGGGTGGGAAAGGCTCTGCATCGTTACTGCTGTTGAATCCAACGCACATTTGACGAGGCAGGGCCCGAAGCCCAGGCCCTGAGGAGGCACAGATGCTTCTAAATATACAGAGAGACTGACTCCCTTCTCTCCCCTCTCCCTGCTTCCCTCCTTTGTTCATTTATTCCCCCCAGAAGAACAGGGTGTCCTCCTCCCCCAGCTGGAAGCGCTGCCTTTCCAGGGGAGCAGCAGGACCCGGGGCCTCTGCCTGCACCCCCAACATGGAAAGTGTTTGCAGGAGCCCTCTGCTCAACGAAACACTTCCTTCCTGCTGCCCAGCACGGAGACAGGGATGCCTGCTCCATGAGGAATGTGCTCTGAAGGGCTCTCTGGTATAAATTCCCAGGATTAATGGAGCAAGGAGCAGGGCTGGGGGAGCCTGGTGCTTATCAAAAGTCTTTTTTGGCCTACTGAGCTTGCTCCCTCACCTCTGCCACTGATGGCACAAAATAAAAGTCTCCTGGCAACTGCTTCTTTTAACCTGACAGTGCTAAAACACAAAGGAATACCTGAAAATGCTTTAAGTTGCCAAAAAAATGTCATTTCTCCCAGTTGCTTATTCCTCCCTCGTGATATCAATTCCTTATATTGGATTAGAAGAGCAGGGAAAATAGAGAAATCATTTGAACCAAGATTAGCCCCTCAATCAGCAGAAATACATGGAAAAAAAGCACAATTAAGGCCTGGTTTGGTTCCCAGCCTGTGGACAACATCTGACTGAGCACAAAGTGTCCCCTACCTGTTTGGAGTAGCCTCCGTAGATGACAATGTTGCTCTCGGCAGTGGGAGTCATCTGACAGCCAGACCTCGGAGCAGGCCCAATCCCTGCTGGAGCCAGCTTGCTCCAGGTGAAGGAGTCCAGGTTGAAGGCATAGACATCGTTGTAGTAGATGTAATCTCTAGGGAGAGCACAGCACGTTTTGGGACGGGCACGCTCAGGACAGGAAAAATCAGCATTTCAGAGCTCTGCTCACAGCCCCGTGACAGCACAGCTGCGGCCCCACAGCACGCCAGACCCCACTGCAGGAGGTGTTTCTGCAAGGCGAGGGTCTGACAAGATCCAGAGGCTAAAAGTGCTGGACTGAGCTTTGGCTACAAGGATGGGGAGCTGCTTCAGTGGTACCGATGCCTTAGGATTTTAGCTTTTATATTTTCATGTATTTGTAATCCTGCAATTCTTTAGTGTGTAACTCTGAGCTCCACACAGAGTGTCAGCAACTGCTTTTCCCATTTGGGTCAGACACAACAATGCCTCTCCAGGCCTGAGAATCAAGGACACCTCACTGTCTCAGGCCCCGAGAAATCGAAACAAAAGTGAGTTGAGGGGAGCAAACTGAGAGAATGGGACTGCACTGCCTGAAGTTGTAATGGGACAATTAACCTCTGATATGCAAATGGACAGAACTTCTATCTGTCCCAAAAACGTGTGGCTGTGTCCATCCTGGGTGCAGTCTCTGTGAGACTCCTGCACTGCCCAAGGTGCACCCTGTGAAGGCCTTTCCATAAATCCCTGCCCTTTATCCTTTCACTCTGCCCAGCCTCTGCACCAGGGCAGCCTCTACAAGGCATCACTACAATGATTTCTCCCACACCTGAAGACCTCAAATCAAGATCCCTTGTCTTTCTAGCACAAAAATCTAGTTCAGTCCCAGTCCTGCTGAGGATAATCCTCCCAATTAACACCCAGATTTCTGTCACTGGTGGAATTTTGTTCGGTTTTTTTAAGGAGATTCAAACCCCCAACCACCCCAGCAACCCACCTTGCACTCTCATGGAAACCTCCAAAGATGATCAGCTGCCTCTTGCACGCAACCATCCGATGTCCGCTTCGTCCAGAGGGCCCTCCTGGTGCCCTGAAACACCAAGAAATTCCGTTTATCAGCAAAAGCCCCTTTCCTGGTAGGGCATCGGGCTGTTTTCATTGCAGTCACTGGCAGCTGAGCTGCTGGAGCTCAGCCTCTCCTGGAAATGGGAACCACAGGGAACGTGGTTGCCTCAAGCCACGTCTGCTTTCCTCCAGAACAGGACGCGTGCCCTTCCTGGAACTCTCGGGATTGCAGCACAGGCAATTCTATTCCTAGAGATAAACCACCCTAGCAGCACCCAAAGTCTTTTCAGGGATGACTCAGGAGCTGGTTTTTCAGGAGAGTTTAATGAACAGCACTCGCACAATTGCAGGGAAGACACTCCACACTGAGATGTTTTCTCCAAGCACCAAGACACAAAGCCTGGCTCTGACATTCCCCCCTCCCTCAGTGTCTTAGGAAATCACGTACCCACAACACCTTCACTCACCCACCTGCACTTTGGGTATGACACCAAACCAGTGAAAACACTTCACGAATTACTCAGATTTCCTCAAGAACAAAGGCACTGCAGCAAAACAAGTCATCATTATCATATCCTGCAGAAGGAGGGCAGGGATGGATGGGATGTTGGGAAGGAATCCTTCCCTGGGAGGCCCTGGCACAGGGTGCCCAGAGAAGCTGTGGCTGCCCTTGGATCCCTGGAAGTGTCCAAGGCCAGGCTGGACAGGCCTTGGAGCAAGCTGGGATGGTGGAAGGTGTCCCTGCCCATGGAGGGGATGGAATGGGATGGGACTGAAGATCCCTTCCAACCCAAACTATTCCATGATTCTGTGACTCACTCCACGATCCCACACACTCAAAAGCAGCTACGTGTCCCTGTTCTGCTCTTCCAAGCTCTCCTGACCTTTCAGTTAAATGTGCTGCTTCCATTTCCAGAAACAAGCAACACCACCTCCATCTGTCCCATCCAAAAGGCTCCCGAGGAGCCGGGCAGCTGGACACCATTCCAACATGGATTCATTCACCTTCCTTCACGTTCCCCCACAGCATCACACGGGAGACAACAAAAACAACTCCAAGAACTTTCAAACAAAGCCAACTTTAGGCCAAAGTGGAGGGCAAACAGGGTTTGCTATGTGTTCTCTGCCCCCATGGATGGACCCATCCCATTTTCCCTCGCTGAGGAGTCTCCCAAAGTTCCCAGCTGGCACCACTGAGCCCAGCAAGCCTCCTCCAACAGGCAGCCTTGAATTGTGGAAGTGACTGCAAAATCAGGACCTAAATAAATGAAAACAGCAGCAAAATCCAAAGCCACAACCCCCCTGCCACACTTGGAGTGGCAGCAGGGAGCTGGGAATGTGGTGATGGATTTCTGTGGAGAGAGAGAAAACGAGGGCCCTTATTCACCACGGAAAATGACAACCTCACCCCGGTGATAACGAGAAACTCCACCAGAACAGCAGCGTTTGGGGAAGACTGAATTAATATTGATTGCTTGGACTCTTTATTCTAACAGAGAGGCGGTTTTTCCAAGCATTTACTGGATTTTTAAGTATCACCCTGCAGAACAGCACCTCTGGTATTAATTTCATCAAGACCTTGAAATCATTACTTTCTCTTGCTGTAACAAAGCTCCCGTGGTACTTTTTAAATCAAAAGATGGTACTTTTTAAATCATATTTTTATTTTTTTAAGGAGAGAATGAATTAAAACCCAACATGACCACTAAAATCCTGTTCTCGGAGAATATCTTGTGCCTCGTTTCTCAAAAACAGGTTTCCTCCAAGTTCAAAATCAATTCTGAACAATAAAAGGTTTATTCACTGATGTGTTTTAATAAAGCTCTCACCGATGTAGATTTAACTCCAAGGCACAAATGGCACAGTCAGGCAGGACTGGCAGTGATGCAGAGCCTCATTCCCACTCCAGGAGGATCTTCCTGCAACTTGTGTTCCAAATGCAAACTCTTCCTTTTACCTGTTTCATTTCTCCTGGTCCCAAAGAAACATTTTGGAAATGGTTTCCCAGACTTTGTGATTAATGCTCTATTTCATGGGGTTGACACCAGAAAGCAGACATGTGGGAGGGAGCTGTAAATTCTCCAGACTTTTTTTAAAAATAGATGAAAAAGTCTGGCTAAGGACTGGCTCTACACACGTACAGCATGAGGCTGATCTGAGCTGCTCCATAAGGAATTTCCTTGTGCTCGTGGAGTTACTCTGGGACTTGTAGTAACAAACCAGACCTGAATTCAGCCCCCAGATTCATGAATTACTTGTTCCGGTGGCTACAGGCTGCAGGAGTCACCTCTTCATCCAGAGGATGCTCAGCTGGAGCTTGGGAATGTCCAATCATAATGGAAGTGGGGATGAAGAGAACATCCCATCGAAGGGGCCCTTCAGGACAGGGCACTTTGGACCTCCAGTCCTGGAGGCAGCTGAACTCAGGATTTGTGTTGTTTTACACCTTTCCCTGTGAATGTCAGTGGCACACACAGATCCTGGCCCCTCACGTTGGGACACTCAGATGGAAGTAGAGAAGGGAAAACACAATGGGCACAGCGCCCAAAATCCACAATTTCAAGCCCTTGCAAAGTCAATCCACAGCTGTTCATCTGGATCCTGATCTACCAAAGAACAAGCTCCTTTCTGGGCTGACCATCTATTTGATTTACACCAAAATACCCTTCTTTTCTTTAAGCATTTCCTACCTGGTGTGGCAGGACCCGATTTCTCTGGTGAGCAAGAAGAGGCATCCATCAGACACAACCCTGTCCTGGGCCATCCTGCTCGGACCGCTCCAGTTAGAGACACACTGGTGAAACTGGGATATTTACAGCACCACATCCCACCAAATCCTACAGGAATTATCATCAACATTCCCGAATTCCAGTGAAGGGAGCCACACTGGCTCAAAAGACAAGGAGCTCCAGGGGAGGGATGTGGCAATTCCCAAGCACGAGCCCCAAGGATGCTCCCTGTCTCTCCCTGAGGGAGCGCACTGGGCCACAGAGAGCTGAGTGGGAATGTTCTCTCTAGGAAGGAATGAGGCAATTAGGTTAAAATATTGCTGCTCCAAGGCAGGGTAACAAACAGTTCACGGACTGAGGAAACCTCGTGCATCACACACAAGATAAGGTGGCTGCACTAAGTCAAAGTCAGCCGCTGGCACGGCTTCTAACGGGCTGGGATTTGCCGTGTTTGGATCACCTTTGTGCATGCAAAATGCAAGGAAACACAGCTAAATCTTCCTAAATATAGCAACTTTTAACTCTGTCAGGCAGCCTGGCACCACTGTGCTCTGCGCTAGCAGAAAAGGGAGCTGCACTTCCCCAGCACAGGGAAGTTTTCACGAGTTAGTCAAGGTTTTCTCTTCCCAAGTCGAGCCCCTCAGGCACCAGGATAGCTCGTAGCAGGAACTGTAGGCCAGGAAGGATGATGTAATTGTCTGCAATCTGAACTGTGGGGCTGGAATAACCAGATTTCCTACAATTTCCAGTTCAGATCATAACAGGGTCATCGTGGACAAACCAACATATCAAACCCACCTGGAACGGGGCACCTGTGATCCTTCCCATGGGAAAAGAAATGGAAACTTTGCCTCTCCTGTCCAGACATTTCTTCATGAATAATTAATTCTCTTTATTATTTGTACTAAAATGACTTCTTCTAAACCCAACACTAGTCCGTACCCCATGTCTGTCACCTGGCATTTATTGGGGTAACACTGGCACCACAATGGATACACGGAATTATTGCTACGTCTGTGTGAAGGCTCTTGGTACCAGGGATGGTTCCCCACCATGATCCCAAAAAATGGGAAATGCTGAAGGAAGTGAAGTGCAGCAGGTGTCATGATCAGAGTTTTAAAAGAAGCAGGAAAAAAATCCCTCGTAGAACTCAACAATCATCTCTGCCCTTTCCTCTTCCCCTTTCCAAGCAGGCTCCTGATCCAGATGCCATACAGAAAAGGAAAGAGGCAGCAGAACCTGGATTTTTGAGCTCAGCCAGGTCAGCATCAAAACGAAGCCATTCCCTCCCACTGCCTCATTCATGCAGCTCCTGGAGCTCTGCCCAAGGATGGGGAGGGGATGTGCTTTGTCTGATTCCAACACTGGAACCAAGGAACAGGTGCTCCCAAAATTCCAGCAAGGCTGAGGACCGCACAAACGGAGGAGACTCCAAATTCCCAGTTGTCAGGCACCATCAATGCTCCCACTTTGCAGGGACAGGGAAAAAGGCAAGACAGGCACAGAGAGTCAGTGTGTGACCCCGGGCATGTGCCACGGCAGAGCCAGGGTCTGCATCCCTGCACAGCTCATCC
>VWPU01014429.1:0-13775 GCA_013398955.1 Callaeas wilsoni | reverse complement strand
GCAGCAGACTCTGGAGCTGTTGCATCCCTGTTGCATCACGAGCAGGGCTGTGCTGCAAGGTCTCAGCAATGGGTCTGGGCAGCGCTTTGGGGCTCTTTGATGGATTAGGGCACCTGCTCAGCTGCTCCTCACGGGAATGTTCCCTGGATGTGGCCTTCCCAGGGTGGGGTTTTTACAGCTGAGCCAGTTTGTGTGAGGGAGGATGGGTGTCCATTGCTTCTGACCAGAGGTTACGCCACAGCCCCAGGACTCTCCACCTCCCTTCCTGGTTTTGGGGGAGTGCGTGCAAACGTGGCCTCAGCAGATGAGCCTGTGGGCTATGGCCTCCCACAGCTGATTTTCAGGACAGCTGCTGGGTTTGTCTTTTTTGTGGATACATTCACCTGCCTTAGTCTTGTTTCCTTGTCCCTAGACCGCAGGTAATTGAACAATAGTTCACCTTTATCGTGTCTCAAGTTACTTTAGGTGTCTGAAGCCACAGTCTAAGGTTCCAGTCAGGAGGTATATTCAGGGCTGGATGCGCTTTTGTGGTCACAGCTTCTTTATACAGTATTTTTATATTGGCCAGAAAGTCCTTCAAAATCATATTTAAGCCATTAACCATAAAATTTCAGTCTCTCACACTGGTCACTTAAAAGTATAGTATAAAACCACAGAGCTGCAGGTTTGCATGTGTATACTGACTGGTTTCCTCATCTGCACTGACAATTGCAGATAGTGTATAGGCTTTTGGTATGCATGCCTTTCAAGTCTGGCACACCAACACCACCTCCTTCTGGATTTACAGTACTAGAGGTGAGCTAATATTTGTTACACAGAAAAAAAATTATGCAATTCATGGACACATGACTTCTAAGCCTGGGTGCTCCTACATTAAGGAATAAATTTTCTCAAAAAGGTCTCTACTAACTTCTGTTTTGTGCCATCTTCTGGTCTTTTTGTGCGAACTGTCTGTGAGAAGTAGTGCACTATAATTTCAAATCCTGTTTACCAAGCGTTAATTTTTCCCGCACAAAATAGGGTTTGATTGGTTTGGGTTGCTTCCTTTTTAACTGGTTTTTATATCGTCTACAGCATTCCTACATGGATGAGGCAGATATGAGACAAAACCTCTTACAGTTAAGCGACAATATATAGAAAATTAGAGAGCAAAGTGTTCCACGTGTTTTGCCTCAAAAACTCTAGTGAGCAGTGCAACAGAAGAACATAGAAACTGTAGGAATTGAAATTCAAAAAGGAAACTGAAAAATAAGTGAAAACGTGAGGAGCAATTAGCTAATACTAAAAAAACCCATTGATAAGTATATCCAAAGGAAGAAGCCTTTTGCTTCTGTTGCAGAGTTATGGAAGTAATTATAGATGATGAAAACATTAGAGAAAAATACTTAGAGAAAAATACTTGATTTATTTACTCAATTGAAAACAAACATCCTTCCTCATTCTCTTAAAGAGCAACAACAACAACAACAACAACAAGCTGTAAAGAGCTACTAATAACTGAACATAGAGCATTTTTTTTTTTTTTATTTTAAAATTTTTTTCCCTTCACTCTAATCTCTGAAGGAATGCAGAGGTAAAACAGCTTTTGGTGTCTGGATCATCTAGATCACAGTGACATCCTACCAAAAATGAAGTCACCATTGTGACATTCATAAGAGCTCTGGTATTAAATTTGCACAATAGGACCAAATAGAGAAAGAGGTTTCAACACTTGAAAGTGTGTAAAATCACAGGTGGAAAATGGTTTTTTTCAAGACTCAGACATTAAAAACTCAGTGTACTTAAGAAGAGGAGGGAAAATAGGTTTAATGTGAGGGCAAAAGCAATTCCTGTCAGTTAAATGTGAGGAATAATCTCCCAGAGGAAAATTATGATGCTCCTATCATTTAACACTTTCATAACTGGGTTGTTGTCAAAAACCAGCCAGACAATTAAAAATTTTAGGCTTTATTAACATTGGATTTAATAAAAAAAAAAAAATTACAATTGGGGACCCAAAGCGGCAACCTGCTGCACTGCAAGGCAAAGGGACCAGTGCTGGGTGCTTAGCCACCAAAAAATATGCCCAGAGCCACACCTGCTGGGCGGGAACACCAATTTTTATGCCCCCAGTTGGGGCATCCCTCCTTCTCAATCCCGCTCCCTTGGCCATTACTAATTGGCCTGTGTGTTTCTGGGGGCTGTTGATTGGGCGATCTCGAGCCAATGGGGTCACACATGTCATCCCCTTATGTTAATTTAGGAGCTCCAGTGCCCCTCCGTCCTTGCTTGAGCTTCTGGAAGGTTCCCCCTGTTCCTCCAGGCACCATCTTGGGTCCCTTTTAACAATAGAAAAATAAACCTTAACATCATAATTAACTTATAAACACATAAACTCATTAACTAATTAACTACGCCCCCATACAAAAGCCAACCCCTTATCCTGTTTTTAACAGTTGTGTAGCATGTTCCAAAACATACAATACTAAAGGGAACAATTCGGTACTGTCAGGCCGTTAATTTTTTACTCTTGTTATAGATATATATTATAATATTGGCTTTCCGCAGATATTAAAGAATGTTAAATGTATAATGTTAAAATGGATTCACAATAAGAATATGACTGTAGTTTGTTCTGTTAATAGTGAATGTAGTGATGCAATCCGTCCTTGAGTGGAAGGAATTGGTGTAGATAAGATACAAGAAAGTTCAAAGGGGGGGTTAAGGAATGATCCATCCAGAGCCCCTTGTTATTGCTGGTGCTTGTCAGAAGCAGGATGGGAGGATGTAGGTTTGTTGTAAACAAGAAAGCGATCTGACCTGGTCCCTGCTCTCCAAAACCCCTGAACCGGCTGAAGCTAAGCTCATAGCGCAGGCCGAATCCAAGAGCCTAAAGAGCATGTGTGACAAGGAAAGGTAAAAAGTTCAACTGAGAGAAAGACCCCGGCCCCTGAGAGGAAGACTCGTCTTCATCCCTGAAGACCCCGGCCCACGACCACCAGGAGGCACGGCGCATGCTCAAATAACCTTTGAGTTCATTTTAATACGAAGCGGGGATAGGTCATGAATATGTATAGGCGCATTTAGAAGTTTAATGCATATGTACAACTCTAAAGGATAAATACAAAGATAGCTGCTTCGGGCGGCGCGGACCGTTGGCGGGACAGAGACCGCCCGGCCGCCCGGCGCCGTATCTTTTGCTTTATTGTCTTGTCCCTTATTGTCCCTTTATTAAAAACTTTAAATCCTAACAGGAGGAAAAGCGTGTTTTTCACACTCTTAATAAACCTCTTCTATATTATGGTTGTAAAATGTAAAATGTGCAGATACATTTCCTTCTTGACAGCCTGAGCACTTCTATTGTATGTAGCACTTACACATATGTGGTGATCAGCAACCATAATTTATTTATCCATGTAGAAAAATGAGCCACAATTGTTCTCAGTCAGAGAATTAATCAATAAGTCTCCAAATATATCACTGTGAAAGGGATACTGCATTTGCTGAGTTTAAAAGTATCCAGGACTTCATCAACTTGATTCTTTCAAAGATACTGTCTAAAGAACAGTTTCACCTAGATCATTTACTGCATATAATTTGAATTTGCCTGAATGATGTTGACATCAGTGATCAGATAAAGATGTACTTATGTTGTTTCAGCTGGTTTTAGTACATCATTGATTACGTATTTCTTTTGCAGCTCAAAATCTAGTCTAAACTAATTGGTTTACACTAAATATGATTATGCCAACTTCATAATCCCAAAGACCAAAGATTTCTAAAAAACTCTCATATTCTCCTTTTGTTGAATTAACCTCATTTAATCTTATTTCACCTGTCTAGCACAGAAAAATAAGGTTCCAGGACTGACTGCTATCAGCCAAATCCTTTACTTTCTCAAAAGAAGAGGAGTTTCTTGTTATAATAGTTTGAGTAAGAGCTCAAAGACATGAGGAAGATGCCAGCCCCCTGCAGTTATAATGGGGGAGGGTAAGGGACAGAAAGTAAGCATGGCTGAGCAGCTAAGAATTAGACAAAGATTGCAGAACATTTTGTGAGTTATACAGTTAACTAAACGGACTTTAAAAAAACCGCATTATTTAAAAGCGAAAAAGTTTATAGCATCTTGATCCACTATTTGAACTCACCAGCTGACTCACTGTTGGATACAGAAAGATGCATAGATTTGATTTTTGCTATCTGGAGCTGTTCAATTTATTTTAGTTTGGATTTTTAAAAGCTTTTTATTAGTTTCATGAATGTATTTTTAGAATCAGTAACAACTGAAGTTGTACCAACTTTTCAATTTCTTGCTCTTTCCTGAGAAAAAGCCTCCTGTGCAAAAGGATTGCAGATGCATGTTTTGTGGATGCTTTTTTTCATGAGTAAAAATAAACAGTAACTCATTACACAACAGGAAGGAAAGAGGAGGGCAATGGGGAAGGAAAGTCAAAAATCTATAGATCCACTTCTTTCTAGTTATTATTGTATTGTCAGTCATTGTGTTTTTTAATAAGCATACTAAGTAGTAGAAGCCCAAAAACAACATTACTGAAAGGAAGACTCTCTCTGTCTTCTCCCAGTAGTATGTATGTAGAAAAGCGTCTTGAAATCATCTCTGTTCTTACTGTGTTTCAATGCACAGATGAATGGTTACTCAAATTGCTTATTGATCATAACTAGAGACTTTCACAGCTAATTACAAAATATATTGAATGCATGTATTTCTGCTTAATTAGTCCTGTACTAGCAAGATGAGATGTTTATGTACATTATATTGATAGAATACATAACAAAAGAGGAATCTAGCTTCTATCAAAGTACAGACTTTAATAATAATCTAGACAGTAATGCCAGCATTGTCACTAATGTAGAATGTAAGTGAATTTGGTCTCTTTGCCAATGGCAAATGTAAAATGTATTTCCCATCTACTAAAAAACAGTCACAGAGAATAATTTCATGAAATGAAAAATGTAAAGGAATCACTTCACCAGTGATTACATTATTCCTTCTATTATTATACTGATGATGATATTATTCCTCTGCTCAGGTTTGTCTTTTCTTGATTAAAATGTATTTTCTGAAGTTCCACACAGAATACTATAGAACTTTGTGTAAGGATCTATGATACTACATTTTATAATAGTGGAACTGCTCTGCTTTGGAGGGAAGGGGGCTGGGATGCAGAAAGACAGATGACAATATAAGATAAAGTTCCTTTCTAACCAGGGGGATAGCATGGGTTTGTGAAGGATAAAACAGATTTTTTGCAATGTTGATTTTTATGCAGTAAAGAGATTTTCCTGTAGGAGGCTGTCACATTGTCTGGAGCAGGCAATGTAAGGAAGCATGACATTTAGGATTACTTCTTTAAGGCAAAAAAGAATTCAAATGGTAGCAATGGAGGAGCCTGCTGTGCCTATGTATAGCAAAATGAGAGAATGCTTAACACTTCATACATGCAGCGGGTTGGAGTAAGGAGCATTTTTTCAGGCATTTAAACAACTGGAATCTTAAAGGAAAATACCATATTGTCATGTCTGAGAATGTATGTGCAATTTGCTCATTTGTTTGTTTGGTTTTTTTTTCTTAGTCTCACATCTGATTTTGATCAAATGTTGCTTTCAAGCAAATGTGTTTTGCCCAGCTAAAATGGGGCTGGGTTGGAATGCCATAGTCTCTTTCTCTCATGTAAAGGAGGATTCAGAGACGATCAAAACTTTCATTAAGTCACAAATGTCCACTCTAAAAAGAGGCCGTAAATGACAGCATTAAACAGCATCCCCAACCTGCTGACCCAAGCCCAGTTACTATCATATTACATTTTGAGAGATCTGAAAGGTATTTCCTGATGGCTTGTGAACCTTTAGGTGTCTGTAAAATTGCACTTGAGAACAGCTTCAAAATCTCTATCTGAAGGTGTGATCTAGTATTGTGTGACTCAATATGGCTTAAACTTTGGCCTCTTAAATAAGTAAGTTCCATTTTTAAAATAGTATTGGTATTTGAAGCCTAATAAAAGGTGTCTTGAATGTGAGTGAGATGAAAATTAGCAATGAAGCCTCTCAGCCAGTTCCATTCTGCTGCCAAAGACTTCCACTTTTTGGGAAGACATGTACATGTGAATAAGTCATAGCTTTGGTTCTTCAACCATAACAAATTATGAACAATTCAGGAGAGCAAAGAGATAGTTGCAATGTTTATCAGATAATGTAATGATAGGAAGAACTGATTTGAGAACACTCACTGCAAACAATCACCTTTTCCTTAGGACTGATGCATTAATTATGATAGTTAACTGTGAAATATGATAGTGTAAGGTACACAAGCATTCCGTTTTACTTGCAGGTCTAATTCTTTAACTGAAGTATTTGGAATCTATCTTGTATCGTTTCAGAAATTTAGAAAAACTCTAGGGCAGCATGCTTCCTACTATACTGAGAGAAATGCAGAACAGACTTCTGTATTGATAGCCTGTGCCTTCAGCTAACTAGATTTCAGGCCAGGATGCACTAGGGCCTAGAAGGGGATCAGAAAATCATCAGGAAGAATGACAACTGACAGGATTTAACCCCAGCCAGCACCTCAGCCCTACACAGACAGGCGCTCACTCCCACCCAACCTAGTGAGATGAGGGAGAGAATCAGACAGCAAAAGTAGAAAACTCACGGGTTGAGATGAAGACAGTTAACAGGTAAAGCAAATGCCTGCAGGCAAAGCAAAACGAGGGATTCATCCAGTGCTTCCCATGGACAAGCAGATGTTCAGCCATCTCCAGAAAAGCAGGACTCACAGCTGGGATCAACTGTCTGAGGTGTGTCCCCTCCCAGCTTCTTGTGCACCTCCAGCCCACTTACTGTCAGGATTGTGTGACGACCAGAAAAGGCCTTGGCTGTGTGTAAGCTCTGCTCAGCAGTAAGGAAAAACATCCTTGTGTTATCAACAGTGTTTCTACCACAAAGACAAAAATAGAAAATACAGCCCCATACCAGCCACTGTGAAGAAAATTAATTCTATCCCACCCCAAACCAGTAACAATGAAGGAAGAAGTTGTCTTTTGAACCCTTTTTGAGAGGTAAAGATTGTAGTTTTTTGCTAGGTGGAGGAGCAACCGTCTCCTTTGAAAGCACAGTAGATGTTTGTCTGCTAAAAATTCCGGTTGGATTATGCATCTGAAGCATCATACGTGGGAGAGCAGCCCCTCTGTGCTTCCTTGGGGAGAGCTTGGTTTGCAAGCTAAGTGCCTGAAAATGGGCGTCCTGTAAGTATGTCAAGAAGTAGTTTCTAGGAGCCTTGACAGTTTGCTATTAAAAACTTCAGAGAGGCTTAAAGGCTGTGATTTAGCTTTTCATCTAAATTTTTTGATCAATAATAATTTTAAGAACTTCATCTTTTGGATTTAAAATATATGTCCTCGTGACCTGTGGATCTGGATCCTATCAGTTTGTTGAAATATTAAGTGGATCTCCTCTGTATCAGTGATCTCAATATAATGTTTTGTAAAAATTAAATAATAAAACATAGATGTTTCTTAAGAGAAATCTAGGCAATAGAAACATTGACATGGTCATTTAGCATTGAATATAGTCCCATAAACTGCAGTGAGATTTGATAAGGTCATACTGCAAGGTAGAGAACAATAATCAAATATTGCATGCTTCTTTTTCTACTCTTTGCAATTTTTAGATACTTGATTTCAATAATACTGTTTAAAAATATAAATTAAGTTGTATATATTTTATGTGACAATAGTCAGGAGCAACAGCGCAAGCAGGAATTCCAGTATGTTGGAGACAATAAAGGAAAAGGGTGACAATGAAAGGCAAATAGCTCCTAGCAGTTTTAATACAATTGTCTGGGCATTAAAACATTGTGAATATAAATCTGTTTCTCCTAGTTAAAAACAAACAAATAAAACAAACTTTGTTTTCTAATGAATACAGCATTATTTTAGGTTATTGCTGTCCTTTTAATAGGGCAGATTTTGGTGCTGTTGAGTATCACTTAAATTAACCTTGTTGAGACTAAAGTTAATAAGAGCATTTATCAGTGTGATCGAAGAGGAGAATGTTTTGTTCAGAACTGCTTTCTAGTTTACCACAATAACTTTGATAAACCCTTTTTTTCCCATTTGAGTGGAAATTTCTGTATGGAAGTGTGTATATATGGTGCATTGAGTACTTATGCAAACTTTGAATGTCTTTAATTCTCAAAATTAGATCAAAGCATCTATCTGTGGCCAAATATTTTTCTTTGGCTTATATTCATGCTAACGTGAATAGGGTTTCATAGTATGTAATTTAAGGTGGCACTTGGGCTACTGTTTGTTTAATTTACACTTTTTCTCTTCTATGTATTATTTTTACCCTCTGTTCACATTTTTCATCACTGGTCTGAACAATCTATACCTTCTTCATTCCTACAGAGTGTGTGAAGTTCTATTTGAACTCATGTTTAGAATGCAAACTAAGTGCTCTTTATACCCTTGAGGAAGAACAGTACTGCTATCAGGAATAATTAGGTTTTAATTGTCATTGACAAGTTGCTATTTATGTGACTTCCTCAGACCTTGTTTACTCGTTCTTCATGCCTTCTTTCTTTCATGTATTCAGCATCCCAGATACTTCCTTCTGAATACGTCAATTTTGATTTCTTGGATAAAATAAATGAAAAAAAAACCTTACTACTTACTAGCAACCCCCCTTAACCTTTTCTTATTCCTCCAGTTTATTTGAATTGCAGAGTTTTTTTTAATTCTATTAACCAGAGTAAAGAATACAGAGGGTCAACAGATGCTGTATAGAAATTGCATAAAAGTGTTAAAGACTTTATCCCTTGGCATTGCTAACAAATCAGTATCTGGCCAGATTATGTGTTCTTTTGGGGGGAATACTGTGATGAAAAAAAGCTTATTCCTTTTATAAGTAATTATTTGCTTAAAAGATTCTTTAGCCCATCTAAACTCTATTGCTTTTTGAGTGTCATGCACAATGCACACTCGTCCGCTTGTCTGATCAATAGGTATTAGATGTTCATCCAAATGTACTAGCTGTGTCAGCTTTTAGGTCCCTGTCCTTGGCTAAAATATACTACTGTTTTACCATTTGGGGAGGACTCTTCTGAATGCTCTGGAGCTTTCTTTTTGATTTGATGCAACTGCAAAAAGAGGTGTCAGTATGCTTCTTGGTGTAAGAAAAAGCTTTGCAAAGTTCTAGAGCAGCCTTCCATCATGTCACTCTCCTTCAGTGTGCAGAGATTCTTAGCTGTAAATCCAAACAAGGTTGTGGCCCATGAGGTAAATTCCTCTCTATACAATCCCTGTTTTCCTCCTTGCATCAGTTCCCAGCACCAAAGAAGAGAGAGCAAAAAGATTTAAGGAATAGCTGAGGGATCACAGCTTCATGTTGTAGTTTAGCAACTCTTCACAAAGCAGCAATGTTGAGGTGGTGGCTCGTAAAAGAGAAATATCTACTGACAGAGCCCTGTAAGGACCCCTCAACTTTGTCATTTTTTTCTGATACCTTCTGTAATACTGAGCTGCCCTGAAGGAATGTTTCAGAACTCATTTCTGTTGGATTATTTGTGAAAGGCTAAAAAAGAGATGTGTAAGTTAAAGTAGACTGGGGATGGGAATCCTAAGTGATCACTGGCTGACCATAACACTTGGGTGAGGGTCTCTGTGTCTGTGCATACTCTTCGGTTTTTCCATATGCCCCCTTGTGAAATCTCTGCTTTTATTAAAATACTTCCATCTTTCTTAATCAGAGAAAAAGTTAATGCAAGTAAAGTCATTCTAGAGGACATTCTCAGAAACACAAGGATAAAACAGAGCGTAAATGGCAGGGAAGGAGAATGTATTTTGCTGCATTTAGTCAGTTCCATTTTAAAATGCCACTGGTGTTTGGCATTTAGCCATTTGTTAGAGAAAACAGATTCGGAGTCTCAGAGTCCTAATGATGTACTAGAGATTAGAAGGGAAAATTATAATTAATTTTGTGTAAAGTCCAAAGGCAAAATGCACTTGAGTTAGGAAAAAAAAAAAAATTGTCCTATTTCTAGTGCTGGCGTTCTTCAGAGTGATGATGGGGACATATACAGGAAGAGGAGCTAATGAGCTGCTCTTTTCTAATCAAAGAAAAAAAAAATCTCGTAATAAAATGACAAGCTTCTCATTTCAATGTCATTTACAAGATGACAAAAATAGCCCACTGCTTACTCAATGAAGAAAGAATGACAAAGTTTAGTGCTCGTGAACAATTTTGTTGTCACTTTTCTTAGTACATCAAATGTATGTGCTTAGTTTGGTGTATTTTATTTAAAAAAGACACACCTATCATATTTCTTTCAGTTTATTGATTAGTCAAAGAAGGCAGATATTGATAGATACTGGGGGGTTTTTTTTCACAAGCTGTTCCAGTTGAGAAGCTCTTGTAGTTCCACATAAACGTATGTCCATCTCTGCCTATCTGTATTAGTTAATAATAGATACATGACATAATTAAGAGGAAAAAAATTTGTGCAGCTCTCAAGATAACAGTTTCTTGAGGAAATTGAAAAGAAAATATTGGGAAATATTGATTTGATCCCTCATAGAAAAATGGTCTACCAAGATGACACATTTGAAAACTACCAAAGACACTTTCAGAAATTTGAGTGGGAAGAAAGAAAAATGGACATGAATGACATAATAACAGAAAATCCTAGAAGGAAAGGCCTGTTCACCTAGGAAGATATTGTTATACAGAGGAGATATGAAAATAAGATATATGTTGAATAGTTTTGAAAAATTGCAAAGTGACCTTAACTCCCTAGATGTTCTTCGAGTTTAAGTAAGTCTCCAATAAATCCTCTGATTTTTTTTTTTTAATGTCATTTGCTTCTTTTTTTCATGAGCTAGTTAATCAGGTAAATAAGACTGATGAGTAAATCAAACAGGAAATCCTGGGGAAAAGTATTTCTTAAGCATTCTTGAATATTTAACTAGATGGAATTCCCTTCACTTACTAATATTTTATAAATAAAATACTAACTTTGTGTTCTAATTTTTCTGAGGTTTGTACCCAAACTTAGTGATAGCAGTAATGTTCACTGTAAGTCATGCTGTGGTAACATTCTCAAACAAAGAATCAGCCCTTACAGACTTGATATTAAAGTTGTGTATATTTCAAATAAGAGCAGCAAAACTAGCCTTTAAAAGTGAACTATTCTTAAAAAAATTATGCTGGGGATATTCTGCACCTAAACAAAAACCTCATGTTCTCTGTCTTCCATGTGTCAGGTTTCATGGAACACCCTTTCCCCTTCAGCTCTTCCTAATCTCAATGGAATGATATATTATGACACATGGCATGTGCAAGTATCATTAGCCACTTAGTGTTTCTGTGTGTACTGACTGTGGCAATAGCCAGTTCTCTCTGTGTGTGAGACAAAAAGAAAGCACAGCTGGTGAGTACATGTGGTGTAATGGCCATAAGCCAAACACAAGAAGTTCCACCTCAGTGTGAGGTGTGAGAGCATTGAGGATGTCAGAGCACTGGAACAGGCTGCCCAGGGAAGGCGTGGATTCTCCCTCTCTGGAGACATTCCAAACCCACCTGGGTGTGTTCCTGTGTCACCTCCTCCAGGTGACCCTGCCTTGACAGGGGGCTTAGACTGGGTGATCTCCAGAGGTACCTTCCAACTCTAACAATTCTGTCATTCTGTGAAGATGGAGTGTCTCCTCACAGCTTGGATTGGTTCAGCTAAAATCTTAGGATTTATCAGTGAACTAGTTTAGATGAAGAATGAGATTTCATAACTTACAGGAGCTTTCAGAGTTTTGTTGATAACCCTTGTTCATGCCCCAGCTTCAGCAGCTGAAAACTCCAGGGTAAAAGATGTATGTTTGTGATATATTTCTGTGTATTTCAGGCCTAATTTTTCTTTCTTCTCAACTTTGTTTTCTGAAATGAACCCTCATTTTGCTGCCTGATTTTTCTTGTGATTGTCTCTGCTAAACTTAACGTAGATATTTTAGTTTTACTGCTGTGTTGTAATTTTTTTCCCCAATGTTCAGCTGCCTAAGGAGGCACTTCAAGTCGAGTCAATTTTTAGTCTCAGAAAAAAATAAGTGTCTATATGATTTTTGGAATTGCAATTTAGCTTCAAAGAATACAAAAGGCACTGGGTGGGATGAAAATATCTGTCTACACTGTATTGACATTTATTATGCATTTAGTGTTTCCTTCATTGGGTAAAACAATTCAGATCTCCTATTTTGAAAACATTAGTCTTTCTTTCAAAGGCACATTTACCTTTTGCTTATATAAAAATGTCTAAATTAAAGTATTGAGTAGAAGTATAAATGTGCATAGGCTGACAATCATATACATAGTATATGTTTTCCACAGAATGAAATGGCTTTTTACTCTTCTGTTTGCCTGGACAACTCTATTAAGGAGATCAGAGATTTCTTTCAAAAATATTCTCATGTGTGTATGGTTTGCATGAAAGCAGTGTTTTAAGAAACATGAAAAATTGAATCAGGGAATGTTTAACTGCATCAGTGTGAAATGTGTATACTTGCACAAGTAACTATGCTTAAAATGTAAGCATAAAAACCAGGACATGAAAAATCCAACATTTCTTGTCAATGTGTACAAACATGCTCCTGACTGAAATGATGTGTCTTTGGACCAGCTCTCAGTGGTACATGATTTAAAACTGAGATAGCATATGATTATTATTAAATGTCCTCTATAGGGAACAAGCACATCTACAAATCTGCCAAAGGGGCTTAGAAGTGTTAGGAAGAAAAACAGGAGGAATAAGAACAAGAGTTACCTGCATGGAGGCACAAATCACTCACAGGAAATACCAAAGCTAAACCAGTCTGTCATAGGCATAGGTGTGTTGAAGGTGCTGGAGCATGTCCAGAGAAGGGCAGCAAGGCTGGTGAAGTGTCTGGAATACGAGTTTGGAGCTAGCGGTGTTTATTCTGGAGAAAAGGAGGCTCAAAGGAGACTTTATCACTCTCTTCAACTCCCTGAAAGGAGGTTGTAGCTAGGTAGGTGTTGGTTTCTTCTCTCAGGCAACCAGAGACAGGACAAGAGGAAACAGCCTCAGGTTGTGCTGGGACGTTTAAATTGCATGTTAAGGAAAATTTCTTCACTGAAAGAGTTGTTGAACATTGGAACAGGCTGCCTAGGGAAGTGGTGTAATCACCATCCTGGAGGTGTTCAAAGAATGTTTAGATGTGGCACTTGTGGACATGCCAGTGATGGGTTAATGATTGAACCTGATGATCTTAGAGTTTCTTTTTCCAACTCTGTTCCAATCTATGATTCCCCATCCTTCCAGTTACAACTCAAATGTTGGCATCGAGGAAGCTGCTCTGAAAGGAACTGCAAGACAGCAGCTTCTGAAGGTCTGGTGAGTTTTGGGGACTAGATTACTTCTTTCTGAGGATCCCAGGAGGTTTATAATACACCAGTATAGATACAGACAGTAGTCAGATTATAGAGCTAAGATGTGCCTTTAGTTTTTTGTTTGTCAAAGACCCATTGATTATTGTGCTCAGACCTCAGGCTGATATGCAGAGGATTCACACTGAGAAGTGTTCTAATGTGCAGGACTGACAGCAATGCACACCTGTTGTGTGGCACAGGACTTATGTGCCCTGGGTATTGATGTAATTCATACAGAATCTGTGGAGAGCCTGGCGCAAGCCTGGCTCAGCAAAAGGGGCTATGGTAGCAACATCGAGCTTGTGTAAGTGTAGTAAAGCACAAAATCAGCATGTTCTTGAGGTTAAAGT
>VWPU01014428.1:0-22106 GCA_013398955.1 Callaeas wilsoni | reverse complement strand
CGGGCCCCGGGATCGCCGCGGCCGCGCCTGCGCGCGCCCCTCTCCCCTCCTGGACAAGATGGCGGCCGCGGGGGCACTGGCCAGGGGCGGCGAGTGAGGGACGGGAGGGGGGACGCGGCCCCAGTGCCGCGGCTGAGGGGAGGAGGCCGCCGGGCAGGGACAGCGGCAGGGAAGGAGGCAGCCGGAGGTGCCCCGGACCTCCGCGGCGGGGATGAGGAGCCAGGGAGCCGGGACAGGGAGCCGGTGAGGAGGGAGCGGGGCTGCCCCGTATGCGCGGCTGCCCGCCGCCCCTCACCGTCCCGGGGTCGGGGCGCAGCTCGGCGGCCCGGCGGAGGCGTCGGAGGAGCCGCGGCGGCGCTGGCGGGGGCAGAGGAAGGCGGACAGGTGAGTGCCGGGACCGGGATGAGCCCTCGGGGCGCTGCCCCCGCCCGGTCCAGTGCGTGTCACTCAAAGCCCGTGCAGCCGCTTTGCTTTCCCGTTTTTTATTATTTATTTTGCAGTAGCGCGATGTAATTTGACGTCACTTAGTGGTTTGGTCCTTCAAAATAAATCTGAAAGCATTCAGGTACTCCATAGCTAGAATACCACTGGAATACGAAGGCTGCGTCTTAGGAAGAGCTGAGCCGCTGTCTCCTGTGAAAAGCTATTTAAAGGCCTTGATCTGCAAAAACCTTAGTTAAAAAACTCCACTATTAAACGAGTCATTAACCTCGAAACTCTGTGGTAGGAGGCTCTGTTTCTTCTGCTATGTGCTCTCTGACCTCCGGTGAATGAAGAGTGAGTGTGTACAGGTGTCTGTGACGACAGCCTCAGATTCTGTAGTAATTTTAGCCTTCGCGGCCGTTCACAGCTTCGGAATTGACTGGGTGTTAAGCGAAATAGTTTAGATTTCTGTAAACACCAGACTTCGTTGACTAAGGGCAGAGAAATGAAGATGCAGGTGTACTAAACTATCTGACTTGTTTGCTGCTGCCTTGCATGTTGTTCCCCCCCTCCAGCTATAAACAATATAGTGGTGCTGACCTGTAGAGCTGTAAGACAAACCTTTTGGTAAGGCTGTCACAGAAGCTTAAAACTTTCTGAAAAAATAGTATGTAGTTCTGCAGAATCCGTTTTCATGTACTTGCTTCTACCAGCTACTGGTTGAACAAGAGGAGGTAGTTCTGTGTAGAGGTGGACAAGCACAGGTTTGAAAACTTTGCTTCAGGAGTACTGCTAATATTTTGGTAAGTTAAGGCTATATCAAGAGTTAAGTGAGATTAGGTCATTACCTGAAATGGAAGAGAAATGGAACTTTTTCCTCTCCAGGTACTGTAATATGACGTTTTTAAACTGGCTTTCAAAAAACTTGTATGCCAGATGGGTTCATCCAATCCTAAGCACTCAAGAAATATTAAAGTGAACGTCATGAGATCATTGTACTGCTTCAGCTTCAACTTCCTTGATATGTTTTTTTCCTTTAGTTACAGTGAAGACTATTTATAGCATAGTTCTGCCCATTGACAAAGGCCTTGCAAGTACTTGCTCTCCTTAGATGCTTTAGGTGTCAAAAAGGTATAATATTTGGTAAAAGGTGTATATATACTTGGTTGCATAAAGGAGGAAAAAAAATTGTGGCCATCCATATGGTGATGTAGTTACTGAATTATTTTTTATTTCTAAGAAACACAGTAAGAAACTCTGCCGCGCATAAAACATGTATTACAGCCTGCCTCGTTTATGCGTATCGCCCATGCAGTGAAATCCATGGTCAGATATGTCAAGCGTTTGTACCCAGACATCTGTTGAACAAAATATTCCCCACATAACTGACATCACAAATACAGTTTTTTTAGAACATACAACAAATACCGTCAACAGTGTGCTATGCCACTGCATGCACTGAGTTTCTGATACTGTTTTGGTTTGTATTAATGCTAAGCTAGTAGCTATTGAGCCTAACAAACACCTGTGTTTTGTATTTACAGTATCTCATGTATACTTAATACACAAATGTATATATTTTATATCTATATATATATTTGCTTTTCATAAATACTTTTAGGTTATTTCTAGAATCTCTTCTATCTAGATAACCTCTGGAGTAAGGCAGTTATATCTCTCTATCATTGTATTTAAAACTGAACAGCTTAGTTAACAATAAATCTTCCTTGATCCTGTCATGATCAAGAAAGAAAGTTTTGATTTGACTCACTTTATCTTGGCTAAACTCTGAAAATTCCTTCTTTCTGCACAAGCAAAATAGGTTGAATTAGTTTTTAGTTAACTTTTATAGTGTGTTTCAAGCAGCTCAGTAACAAGAAACGGAAATATTCACACAGGTGTTGGATGCGTGCTTTTGGAAATAGTAGCAAGCTGTTCTGAAGTATCGTGAGTGCATGAAATACCATGGAGGACAGGCTGAGGGAGCAGGCCCTGTTTCGTCTGGAGAAGAAAAGAGTGAAATCACATCAATGTCTATAAGTATCTGGAGGGAGGGTGGCAAGAGTATGGAGCCTGACTCTTCTCCGTGGTGCTGAGCAATAGGTAAAGAGGAATGGGCAGAAGCTGATGCACAGGAAGTTCCACCAGAATATGAGGAAGAACTTCTTTACTGTGCAGATGATCACACACTGGGACAGATTTCCCAGAGAGGCTGTGGAGTCTCCCTTGCAGGAGATATTTCAGAACCTGGACACAATCCTGAGCAATGTGCTCTAGGATGACCCTGCTGGAGTAGAGAGGTGGGACCAGATGAGCTACTGTGTCCCTTCTACCTGTACACATCCTGTGAGTGGGACGTGAAAGCACACCACTGATTTAGGATAGTGTGCATCTTGTCTCTACTTCTGCAACTTCTTAGAAGTTGTTTCATGGCATTGTACAGTAGAAATCTGTTAATTCTGCAATCTTCTCTCACACCCGAAACTCAAAGAATCCTTTGAGTTTTTTGTTGTGCCTCATATTCTTCTTTGAGTTGTCTCAGTATAATTTGGACATTAGAAAGCAATATGTAGTCTTTTTATATTAAGTTACCATGTTTTTGCAGTATAGTTTTAGTAACTTACAGGATATTGATGGCATAAGCAATCGTTTAATGGACTGAAATTATGTAGGTAATGAGCTTGGTTAATAAAATACAGACATTTTAATGTTTCATGTTTTAATGGAAGTATCAATATTATGAATGTTAAACGAAAAAAGTGTATCGGGATTATTTTATGATCATGGAAGTATATTCGGAAGTTTCCATTGTAAGTTTAAAAATGTATGTACTAAACATACTGAAAGAATGTATGTAAACTCAGCTGGGAAATAGTTGTGAATGATTTTTAATGAATCTTCTAATTGTTTGCTGTTTAAGCTCATATAATTTTCATAATCCTTTTTCTACATGTATTGGCAAAGCAAAACTACTTTTACTTCATAGTCATACCTTTGACACCCTTCAGATTAACATAATCTACTTAAAATGTTTCAATACCTCACACTGTTGGGATTGTGGTTCTAATCAATTTGAGTTATGACTACAAATATAACTTTGGTTAAAATAGTGTTAAAAATAACTGTGATGGTTATTTCAACAGCAAATCATGGTGTGCTGTCATAGAACATGAGTTGTGTGATTGCCATTCAGTTTTAGTTGAAAGGTAGCATTTAGTTGCATCAGTTGTAGCTGGGTGATAAATCTACTGGGCAGTGAGCATTTGCTCAATATTGTACCTCAGTTTAACAGGGATAGTGAAGGATAGGGGAGAGGTAGGTGGTTGAAAGAAAGGTTAAAAAGATAGATACTTGTTTGGATTTGGTATCTCCATGAGCTGCTGTAACAGTAGTTCTGGTATTGCTTGCTGGTCATGGTCACAAAGATAGTATATGCTAATTTGAACTGACGGCCAAAGATTAATTGGGTTCATGAGTATGTTCATTTGTGTCTTTGAGCAGTCATTCTTTATTAAATATTAGTAACTGCTAGTGGAAATAAGAAATTTTAAAAATATTAATTCTTTTTGAGATCAGAGAGGATTCATTTTGCCATTACTTCCAGATGGATTTTCAGAAGATAAGAAATAAAACTCAGTAGACAAGACTATCGGCTGAATAAGTAAATACAGTTGTATTAGAGGACAAGTAGTTTGATTTCTCTGTGGAAATGTTAAACCAAAACATTGAAATTTAAGCATCAATAGCATTTTGATATGGCTTTCGTAAGTGTAGTGTTATTCTTCAGGCGTGCTTTTTAACCCTAAGTTGATAGAATATTAGTCTGTAATGGAAGAAGAGACCTTATTCCTGTAGACTTTATTTTCAAAATAAAAAGAATTTAGGCTATGCGAAATAGTATAATGATGCCTCTCTTAATGCAGTGATTTTTTTGAAGAAAGGAACTTTATATTCTTGCCCTGTAATAGAATTCTGGTGAAATAGTCAAACATTACTTAAGACTTAGCTTTTCATACACAGGTTAAATTCTTAGACTGGAAGTTGCTTATTTTTCTGGAAATCAGATATAAATAAAAAGCTCTTATTTGTGCTGTTAATGGTATGATTGTTGGCTGCTTTAAATAGATTCTGAAAGGTGCTGAGTTTCACAAAGCTGAGTTTGGCTGTTAGTAGATTGGCCTTTTTTTGTAGTAACTGGCATGTGGAGGGAACTGGAAGGAAACTAGGACTTCTCATTGTTGTGTGACGAGAGTGCAAAGAAATCATGAAAGCATAAATTGTGTGAGTTGGCTCTCCCTTTATTAATGGAAAAAGGTTCTCAGGATCACATGAGCTTTTTCTCTTCTCTGAAACCCCTGCTATGGAGAGTCCACATTGCTGCTGTTCTTCTATTTAAAGAACCTCAGCCAAGAATCTCTTTAGAACTAAGCGATAATTTTTCTTATGGAATAGCGTTAAAAATTCTGATTTAACACATTTTTTTACAGAAATTTTGGTGTATTACGCAAATATGCCTATTTTGTCTGATTGTTCTCTCACTTTAAGTGAACTAAGTCATAAAACTCAATGTAGTACTTGGTTGTGCTTTGCTATTTCTTGGAGTAAGATTTAAGTTTATTTGCATACTATAAATTGAAATTCAGCTGATGAATGAGAAGTATTTCCCTCAAGCCCCTGCTGGCTCATTCTGTTACAGGCTGTACTGAAGTTTGTGGGTTGTGGACTCCCTGTAGGTAGTGAGGTGACTTCTAATTCAGGTCTGCCAACCTGACTTTAGTGCCAGGGCAGGCCATGGAGCAGGTTGTGCTGAATGCCATTCTGGGGCATGTGCAGGGTCACCAAAGGGATCAGGCCCAGCTTGCCTGGATTTATGAAAGGCAGGTCTGGCTTGACCAGCCTGGTCTTCTATGACAATGTGACCTGCTTGGTGGATGAGGCTGTGGCTGTTGCCTGCCTGGACTCCAGTAAAGCCTTTGGCACTGTCTCCCACAGCATTCTCCTGGAGAATCTGGCTGCTCATGGCTTGGACAGGTGCTCTGTCACTGGGTGAAAAACTGTCTGGACATTTGGACCCAGGGAGTGGTGGCGAATGGGGTTAGATCCACCAGTGGGGTGCCCCAGGGTCCAGTGTTGGGACCAGTCCTGTTTAATGGAGTGTTCCCTCAGTCTGTCTACAACTGGGCAGGAGTATTGATCTGCCAGAGTGCCGGAAAGATCTGCAGAGGGATCAGAACAGGCCGGATCAGTGGGTGAGGCCAACGGCCTGAGGTTTAAAAAGAGCAAGTGCACAGTCCTGCCTTGGGTCACAACAACCCTTTCAGCACTACACGCTGGGGGTAGAGTGGCTGGAAAACTGCCCTGTGGGTAAAGGACCTGGGGGAGCTGGTCAGCAGCAGCTGAACATGAGCCAGCGTGTGCCCAGGCGGCCAAGAAGGCCAAGGGCATCGTGGCCTGTGTCAGCAGTAGTGGGGCAGCCGGAGCAGGGCAGTGACCGTCCCCGTGTGCTGGGCACCACTGAGGCCGCAGCTCGAGTGCTGTGTCCAGTTCTGGGCCTCCATCAAGCAGAAAGACATTGAGGGGCTGGAGTGTGTCCAGAGAAGGGAATGGGCTGGAGCATGAGTCAAATGAAGAGCAGCTGAGGGAGCTGGGGATATGTAGCCTGGAGAAAAAGAAGGTCAGTGGGAACTGTATTGCTCACTACAACTCTGTGAGAGGAACTTGTGGTGAGGTGGAGATCTCTTTCTGCCTGGTAACAGATGATAAGACAAGAGGAAACAATCACAAGTTATACCAGGGGAGGCTTAGGTTGGATATCAAGGAAAATTTCTTCACCAAAAGGGTTGGCCAGCACTGGAACAGGCTGCCAGGGGAAGTGATGGAAAAATACAAAGTGGTAAAAGAAGTTATCATTTGTAAGTCCCTGGAGGTACTTAAAAGATGTGTAGTTGTGGCTCTTAGGGACATAGTTTAGTGATGGCTTGGCAGTTGTTATTGGTGTTGATGATCTTCAAGGTCTTTTCCAACCTAAATGATTCTTTGATTCTAAAAAAATTATAATGCCTGAGTAAGCATGTCAGGATAGAACTTAGATCTGTCATTGTATATGCTGAAGTAGATTCCTGCTCCTTATTTTGTTTTGTCTCCTAATGTGGTAATTGTTTGGTTTGGGGGTTTGTGTTTTTAGTGTGTAGCATTTTGTAACTGTTTTTGGGAATATGGAAAGGTAAGAGTGTGAATAAAAATATAGTACAGACTGGTTATATAAATAAGAAATTAGATTCAAACATAAAGGTGAAAATAAAAAGTCCTGTAACATTAAATGTATCCCTGTAACTTAAGTGGAAATTGCCCATCAGTGTCTTTGCAGGACATTTTTTGTGCAAAAGTTATGTGAATATCTTTGGTCACAGACTACATGTTCAGATATATACAGAATGGATCTGTATTCCATGTTGCTGCTTGTGTTATGCTTGGAGAAACAGAATAAACTTCAGAGTTATAGGAGCAAAGTGTTACTATATCAGAATTATTATAAGGAATTTGTCCAGTCTACTCGTTATATGTCATGTGGCTTCGTGTTGGAATAATTTCATGGAAATTCCATTTGTTATTAAAAACAAAGGAACATGGCATGTAGCGTGCAGAGATTTTTGTTGTGACAAATGTTTCTTGCTTTTGAGTTTTATAATTAATGGTTTTTTATAAGTAGTTTTATAATAAATTTGTGTCCTTCTGAGTTGGGATAGAGTTGTAGACTCTTTCCTTCTCTACAATTCATTAGACAAGTCATTATAAAGATGGTTTTCCTGCTTGCTGCAGGTAGTTGTTTCTCAGTGTGTATAGAAAGTTCTTGCTTGAAACTGATCTCAGTTCTCAGAAATTACTCATTTGCCAAGCAGTGGAGTTTGATGAAAGTAATACTGCTTTTCATGCCACTCCTTGGTTTCTCTTAATTACAATGTACAGCTGCAAAAAAGTTAGTGCTGCAGAGACAGGTAAAATTGAGGTGAGTTGATAGCTGGACCTGCATTTCAGTGCTTGTGTTTGCAGAGGGGAGAAGGGGAAGGTTTACTTATTGCTTGCAGCACCGACCTGAAGATCGAGCTTACACAGTCTGTTAAGAAGCAGTAGTATATGCTATTACAAGAGGACTGCCTGTCAAAATGGCTTTTTTCACAGGTATGCAGGCTCTATGTTATGCAAGAGGATAATATTTTCTTCACAGATAGTGTGTAGTATTTTTTAATGTACAAACTATTTATATTCTGAACATACGTTTTGGAAAGTCCTGCTGCATAGTTGACATTGATGAACCTTTCTTTGGCTATTTTCGGGAGCGTATGTAGGATGGAATGGGAAGGAAATCTACCATGTTGATACTTACTTAGGGACACTGGAATTTAGTAGCTTGGAGAGTACACTGCTTTAGTTTGTCATTTTTTTAGAAGTGTTTTTTGTTTCAGACTTGTCACTGAAATAAACTCCAACCGTTTTTTTAGGTTAGGAAGTCAACGTTAGTTTGCTGAGTGCATGGGGATAGCTCCACCTAACATCCACACCCACTGTCAGAGCTTTTCACTAAACATTGTAGCAAGCAAAGAAGTTAATGATCATTGTCTGTAAATTGGGTAATTGTTTTCATTAATTAGTATTCTGTCTTCTATTGGTTATTGATTTCTTGCTTCTCATCCTAATTAGTCCACATTTTCACTCCTTTTATTATCTTTATCCCAGATAGAGAGGGTTTCAATACAATTGCTGAATTGTCTTTGTTACTTTCTTATTTCAGAGTTCTACAAAATATCCTTTTGGTCCATAAATTCTGCATTCCTTGTGTCCAGTTTCAGCAATAGATCTCTCTCCCAGGTTTTGTTAACCTCCTCCGAGGACTGCGATCATTGAAGCATATCAAGGTTGATTGGAGTTGTTTTAGCAAAGTTTCAGTTAATTTTTCCAAACTCTATTCCCACAACACCAGGCTGTGACAAACCTTGCTAAATGCTGGCTGCAGTGACAGATGACAGAGCGGAAATTTACACTGCTTATGATTAATTAAAACAATAAATTAGAAAAGTTAATTACAATAATTAATTAGAAAAGTTATTGGAAAAGTTATATTATTAACTAAGCACTATATGGTACAAAACTAAGCATTAGTCATGGGTAGGGATCAAACGCTATTCTGTGAAGGTTGTAAGAATTTTCCAACATTTTCCCCCACTGCTACATAGACTCTTTTCAAAAAAAAATCTAAATTTCTTTGGAAACAGATATGGTAACAGGACTGTCATGTATTTCACTGTCTATAGGAAAAGTGTTTTGTGAGACTATGGTGTAAGAATTTGAGCAGATACGTTAATGTTCTGCAAAAAGCAGTCATGCTACTTATCCTCATAGGCGGTCAAGGTTTCTTCTACTAGTGTGATGTAGCAACAGTTTTTATTTTCCTATTCATTCTAATGGAAACATTGAAACATTCAGTTATCACTGATAATTGAAACATTTAAAATGCCTCTTTGTTAAAAAAAAAAAAAAGGAATAAAAGTTGCCTAGTTTCTTTGATTTAGTTTAGTAATGCAATCCATTCCTTGCCTGCTTGAACCATCTGTAAAGAGGTTGTTGGATAGTGCAATATTTTTTGACTGCAGCAGTGTCGATTGTCATTTCAGTCATCAACGATTACCTCCATTGCTTTTGTAAGACTAACATCCTTTGGAACAGGCTGAGCTTCATCAAACTATGGAACAACACTTCTTTTGGAAATGGAGTGAAGATCAAACAAGCTCTTAGTTTTATTAAGTTGTATTTTGTGTGTACAGTGTCTAATAAAAACACTGAGTTCCCCAGCTGTTCTTCTTGGACACCGGTCATAGTAGTGCTGTCTTTGTAGTTCTAAATTCAGATGCAAGACTTGCAAAGAACTTCCAGTTTGTCTCAAGTTGCTGACATCTTAGTGTCATACTGCTGCTGTCCATCTTGGTTAGTGCTGCTCAGATTTCATGTCATTTCCATGGTTACTTTTTTCCAAAACACCATCCTAATATTTGATGTGTTTTGAAAGTACATTGGAAAGTATTTTTTTGTGTGTCGTGAAGTCTTTTGCTAATCATATTGATCTTGATGGTTGGTCATGTTGGTCTTTACTATTCAGAAAAATTTAACTTTTTTCTTAGGATTAGAAATTTTGCATGCCTTCATTTGTTAGCTTTTTCATGCAATTAAATGTTGAGTTCTAGTGCCCAAAGCTTTGAAACATTGTCAGAAGTCTACTTATTGTGTTTTAAATGTCCAAGTGGGTGACCTTTGCCCTGCTCTTGCGTATTTAGTAAAAAATACTTTTCCTGTAGCTGATGTAGTTCCTGGTTTGAAATTTTGTATTCTGTAGCAACTTGCTTATTTCAGTGAAAATGCTGGCCATCTTACCGTTTTGCTGTTCATTAAAGCTTCAAGTACGTAGGTAGACACTTCATTTTCATGACAAAGGGAAATCAGCTTTCATTCTGAAAGAAAAGTTTGTACTTTCAGGCCTGCACCAATGTCCTTCCAGTGCCCCTGAAGAAAAGAGTGTCTCTTGTCCTCATGTTTAGGAGTTCTTTGAGTGAAAAATTCACATTTATTATGTGCAAAGCATAGGTCATAAAGGGCTAAGTAGCTGTGCCTCTTCTGCTATAGTAGAAGGAATACAGGACGAAAGTCGTCTTGAACTCCTCCATACCTTTTTTTTTTTTTTTTTTTGGTGGGTATTAATTTTTGTGGTTGTGTCTTTTAGAATTCAGCTATGTTGTGGGGGGAGAGATACAGGTATTTGAGTTAGACATTATTCAAAGAAAATGCTGTATATGTCTTGAATAATGGGATTTCTGGAGTTAAATGCCTGCCTCCTCTTACTGAGATTGTTTGCAAGGTCTGTATCTTCTGCTCAGAAAGATCTACGTTTAAGGTCTCTTTCTAAACTGTTTCCCACAGAATTTGCAGTCCAAGGGCTCAAGTAAAGTCTCCTTGATTACTCTGTATTAGTCATGAAAGACTTGGATGTGGAATGAAGTTTGGGTAAAATTGTTGGCTGTCAGCAGATGCTGTACAACAAAAATAATTGCTGTATAGATTCTGCTGTACACCAGGATCTAGACCAATTTTAAAAAAAAGATGATTATATTACAATTTACTTAGTTCTGGCATCAAAAGCCTATTTGTCAGCAGTTTTGGAGTAAGAGCTTCAGTGCCAGTAACCCTGATACTACAGTTGTCACCTGTCATTGCTGAGACGATAGTGTCATCAGGCAGTGCTGATATACATGAGATTCCAAGGTTAGCAGATCCAATATATGACCATATATCCTTCCACACAGTTGCTTTTTAACATAAAGCTAGACTGATTTTTTAAAATAAGACAGTGTGCTAAAAAATTTATTTACAGACTTTATCAATACCAGAATTAAAGACAATGGAATACTTCCTAATTTCCTTGTATACCTGTGTCTTTAATCATTCTTGGTACCAGTCTTCCTTGTCTTCTGTGTTTCAGTGGAATTACTCTATAGGATTTTGTTCCACGGTATTCAAATTGTTCAACTACAAGCATTTCGTTGTATAGGACTCTAGTTTTAGCCCATTCTAGTGGAGCAGTGACTCTGTTTCCACAAAAGCAAGGAAAAAACCTTACAGAATGCATGCAGATGATTTCTAGCATTCACTCTAGCATTTTTCTACATTTTGTTTTGTTATTTCAGTGAAAGCTACAGGTCTAAATTAGAAATACAAGATGAGAAAGGGCACTCGCTACTGTGATTTTTCTTTGGTTTCAAATATAGCTTATTTGCTTATATGTATTGTTATATATGTTAGCAACTTTTTAGAAATCTGATCTACTGAACATGTCTTGGGGGAGAAATGACAACATAGAATAATGACACTTAATTCACACATATAAGTTAAACATGTTCACAATGAGCTCTAGAAAGTTTTAAGAGCAGGGCATAGCTTGTAATCAATGAAACAGTTTTAATTAAGTCAATCTTTTTGCTTTTTTTTTTCCTTTTTTTCACTTGAGTGTCACTGAACTTTTATATAGAGTACCAGGAAGCACAAAGTATGCCTGAGTACCAGTTCATACACATATATAGTTATTATATTTTTGTCCTAGAACATCGTTAATTTATCCTGTATACACTGTAAATCTATATCCTTGCATTCAGTTAAATACATTCCACTGTTGTGTTAATCAAGTAGCCAGAATATTATGAGGCTTCTTTTTAGTTAATATGAGACTAATGGGACATTTGAATTGGCATGGAATTAGGTCTCTGACAAAAGGTTTAGATGCCAGTCCAAGTGATGGCTTGCTAATTAAATGTCTAAATGTCATTAAGACCTTGAGAACTAGACTTGATTCATAAAGCTTTTTCCAAAAAAATGTTTCGAGTGCTGGAAGCTGAAAAGAATTAATTGAATGGAGAAAGAGAACTTGTCTTCCTCTAAAACCAGTGGATTTGTGTATTGCTTTGTTTCCATGAAAGAGTAGTTGTCCGTACATCACTGTCTTTATACTGTTCCAAATCACTCTCTCAATTTTACTTGTGAGCAAGATGCCCAGGTCTTTTTTTCATTTCTTTTTTTTTTCTTTTTTTTTTTTTTTTCCCAAGTGAAACAGTGCCCAGAATGATGTAAAGCTACTGAAGAATCCATATGACAGTCTGGCATGCATGCAGCAAGGAAGACCTGAAGCTAGTTGTAATGTCAAAGCCTGGTTGTAGTTCACTGTTTTCTAATTTAGAAGTCTCAGGTGGTTTAGAATGTTTTAACTTGTTTGGAAAATACTGGAAGATGTGTATACCTTCAAAGTAGCAGTGCTGCCATGGCTGTTTTATTTTTGCTCTGTGCCAATATATTAACTTTCATCTTAAAAGTCAACGGTTCTGAATATGGAGAGCTTTGGAGTGTACTTATCTTTTACTTCCTTAGCCAGTGTCTGTTGTTTGAAAATTTTCTGACTAGTGACGTACAAGTGGTGGAGTTGTTTAGAATGCCAAGTAATTGTTTGTGTAGGCAGTTTGCCACCTGGTTCACTGTTTGAAGAATAATAGTCTATTTTATTCAATCTGTGTTCCTTTAATTTTACTGTACCATTTCTGAACATGGATGGATAGTGCTTTTCATCATTCTTGCCTCTGTTCCGCATTTTCTAAGTTGTAAATGTAATTATATTGCTTCTATTCTCTACAAGCCTCATAAGCTTCAGAACTGCTTTATGTTGTGGGAACCTCAAATCCTTGAAAAGACACAAATTTTGTGCTAAAGCAATTCTGCTGCTCATAGCCTGCAGTGCAGAACAGTACCAGGCACTTGGACTGGGCTATAAGGCTGTCATGAGCCTCACTACCAGCACTTGCCAGCATTTGCTCTTCAGGAAAGGAAGGGCAAAAATCAGTAAATATGAGAACACCAGGAAAAGTATCAGCCAGGTATAGACTAGAAAGCCCCTGCTCTTGTAGCTCACTCAGTGAAGTTATGCTGTGACTTCAGCCTTTCCTGGAAGTGCTTGGACATAGTGGAGTGGCCATGTGCTGTCACAGGCACTGTCCCACCCTTCCGTGTGGTGGGTGCCCATCTGGGCACAGGGGCGGTTCTGGTTGAGTCACTCATACAGGTGACTTCAGTCACACCTGTGTGTGATAACATGATGAAAGAGTGCCACGACGTGACTGTTGCATGAAATTCCCAAGTGTCTGGTCACAAGATGGGGCAAAAAAACTAAGTAAAGCAGAAAAATAAAGAAGTGAGACTGGACAACAGCTCATTCATAGTCTTGAATAAGAAAATTTCAATTACTGCCTATTGTGTTTCTGGAGAAGGACTTTGGTTTTCTGTTCGAGTGACTGAAGGGATTTTGTCAATGGCATGGGATCTCTCCTATTGTTCCTTCCTTGTTAGAACAAGTATTACCTACTGTGAAGATTTCTGCCTTTCTCTTGCCACCTGGGGTAATTAGCTTACAAAATTAACTCCTTCAGTGTTGTGGGAAATACTTAAAATTCTTGAGCTCTCAGCTTACCTTAATTTCCAGGCATTAAGTTTCCCTGCAGGACTACTCTATTTGGAATTTTTCTTTGTGTAGAAACAATGTATTATGTTCGTTTGCCAGAGTTTTCTTGGGATGGCTCCGTTTCCTTGGGTTTGCCAGGCAAACTTTAAGCTTGAATAGTTTGAGGTTTTTACATTAAAACATTACAAATTACTTCTAGCAAGGGATTCAGTGCTTGATTAGAAATATATACATTTATAAAAGAGTAATGGATCAGTGAAATGCAAATCCATGCAGAAAAGGACTGTTTGTGTCAAATATGACAATATGACACTGTTTGTGTCAAATATGACTAAGGGCTGGTGTTCTAGCTGACTTGCACTGGAGATTTTTGAAATACAATATTTTCTTTTAAGATTGAAGTATTTGGGTTATGTGTTAGGAGAAAAAGTAGTCTTCTAGTACACTTAGTGACGGAGAGCTTTTGTAAGTATTGTTGTGATTAATTAAAATTTTCCCTTCGTGATGGAGAGCTTTTGTAAGTATTGTTGTGATTAATTAAAATTTTCCCTTCCTGTGTCTATACAGATTGGAATCTAAGATGCAAAGTACACCAGTAATCTTAGGTTTTTTAATTGTTACATCTTAACCTGAATGTTTCTACAGAGTTGCAACATTATATACTTTAATCTTGCAATTCTGTCATAGGTTCTAAAATTTAGTGCATGCAATTTAGGTATTTTAGTTGAGTAGCTGGTGACCTTCGAATCAAGCTGGGAAGGGAAGCTGGCACTGAAATATGTATTCTGTTTGGATCAAGGAATTCCTGCCTTCTCAGTTTTTGACGGACTTAAATGTGTTTTTTCTTCTCTGTTACTCCACTGATGCTTTATTGGTTCTGGGCATGGATATCAGTCCTTTTCTTCAACTGCTTTTGCCTGGTATTTTACTGAAGTAACTTAGGTAGTGGTAGATTTTCAGTAGTAGCTCTCTCAGATGCTGGTTTTGTTACTTTGAAGATGCACAGTGATTTCCAAGATGGTGAATGGCCCGAAGAAAGGGCAGTTTTGTGTGACTCCTAAAAATGTGGATGATAGAGCCCTGTTGCTACATATGTAGAGCTTGGTACTGGAAGTAACTTGTCTAGAAATAAAATGAATATTTCAAATTTGTATTCCTTTTCTACTCCACAGGTAGATCAATTTTTAAAAAGTATTCATGCTGCTTGAATACCGGGCAGAGCAGCTTCTTCTTGAATTTTTATCCCCTGTTGGCTATTCAGCAAGCTGGACCTTCATTATTAGGAGGATAGATCATAAGATACTGTAGATTTCTTAGACTTTTATAAAAACAATTTCCTCTCCTATGAAAGGAAAAAAGTTTTTTCCACTTCACTAGTGTTACTGAAATTAAGATTTAAAGATGTCATTCATTTGAAACCCCAAAAGAAAAATGTAACTCCTAGCACCCTCACTAGCAGCACATATTTTGAATCAAGGCTGTGTATTTTTAATTTTCAATAAACTGACTAAACTGTGTGCCAGATGAGCAGGGGAAAAAATTAGTACGCCACCACTGCCTAGAGGCTTGTGTAACAGCAATTCCTTAAGGGAGTGAGACCCAAATCATCCAGTGACACATTTTTATGGTGAATAAATAAGCTGAAGAGAGTAAGAATGCTTCCAAAACAAAAGCTAACCCAAAAATATGACATGAATCATTATTCACAATGATTAATATGGCAGTGAGCAGAAAAACTGCATGCTGGCCAGGTGTCTTGGAGGGTTGTACTGCCTGAGAGCACAAGTCCATTCTTGTTTTGGTTTTCAGCTGAGATAGAGTTAATTTTCTTCCTTCTGCAGGAGTGCTGTCTCCCACAGCAGCTCATCTCTGCATGCACAGAAATCAATTAATGGTGAAGTTCTGTATTGGTCCTGAGAAATGAGCTGGGGGATTTTCTTTCTTAACCTCACCAAGCAATCAACTCAATCTTGGTGGTGTGAGACTTGATTATAATTGTTCTAAGACCTTATGAATATATGCACACTGCAAGGAATTAAATTCTTGCAGCACCAATTGAATGGTAAACTCAGGTATTTCAGTCCTGGAGTGGATCCCAGCACTGTTCAGTGTGACCCTTACATTAGAGGCTGTAGAACAGTAAAAGTTGGTATTTTTTTAAATACCTTGTCTCAACTTGTGGGCTCAATTCCTGCTGAACTTTTGTGATTTGATTAACTGCAGCAGTGTTGGAAAATTCATTTCCAGTTTGTCTGATCTGTGCTGATGGATCTCTTTAAACTTATGACACTTAAAAATATTTTCAGTATACAGTGATAAAAACCAGCCTACCTTTTTCTAAACCAGCTAAGTTGTACTCCTTAAACCATACAGCATAAATCTTCCTTGACAAGCCATTTTTATTTGTGGTCTTTCTTCAAACTCCCTAGTAATTACTTTTATGTACTGAAATGTGGAAATTTTTTTATATTTTTGAGGATGATATATATAGCCTCAGATTCCTTGCCAACATTTTATCCTGTAAATGATAGTTTTTCTAGATCGACTTGATACAGTTGTCCTATTGTAGCTAAGAGCCTCTAAGGCTTGAGCCTTAATTTTAAGTGTTCAAAAGATTATAATTATGGTGAGAGAACTCAAAGCCATGATTTAGCAAGATCTTTGTGTTTCTAGACCTTGTCACAACCTTTCTTAATGCAGTTGGTTTTAAGATACTTGTCTCTAACTGGAGCTTTTTTAATCTTAGCAGGCTTGGAGAATGGTCATGGTTAACACACATTTTATGGAAAAAGTTGTTGCTTACAGGATTCCACAAAAGTTAACTTTCCTTACTTTTCAATACCACTGGCAAAAAAAGTCTTGATGACCTTTAGCTAAATAGATGACCTTCAGCTAACTGATTTATTACTACCGAAATGTCAGAATGCTTACAAGATCAACTCTTGCATTAAGAACATCTGGTTCAAACCAAACAAAGGGAGGACTGAAAAGAAGATTGTGAAGAAAAAGGTAAATACTCCACTGATAGAGCTTCCATTTGTCAGAGTGATGTAGAATTCTGGGATGCTCCTGGGCACTATAAAGCTTATATAACCATGTAGCATCCATCTCTTTTAGCAGGGACCTGTGTCAACCACAGTGTAACAAGAAACTGAATCTGACCATCCACTTGCACGTGCAGTCATCCATGTGTCATGTGAGTACTGTGACTTCTTATGGTTAATGCTGAGTATGAAGGAGCAGCAAAACAGGGCTTTATCTTGTAATTCAAGCCACTGCAAGTGTTCCAAGTGTGGACTCAGTGCAGATCTGCCATCAGGCAGATCCAGAATCTGACACTTCCCAAAAAACATGGAAAAATATACCAGTTTTTATCTTTCTTTAAACATATTTTTCTAGTCTATGGCCCCAGTGGAGAAAAGGGAAAAAGTATGTATTAATAGCAAAAGTCCTCCAGGAATAACCTTTTGTCTGAAAAAAAAGTCACCAGAGAATCTCTGAGGAATGCTAACCAAGGGCTTTTATATTGATGTTCAGCCTTCAATACTGTCAACAGACTACTGAAACAGAGTTACAGATGAACTAAAAGGTGCAATTACAAGTTTTCAAATCTACTGGATAAGAAATTGGAGTGAGTGGGTTGGCACATACCAACACAGCCTGGTCAGTAGGGTAAACTACACTGAAAAGTCAAGTCTTTATCTGATCACTGTGAACTGACTTTCTGCACATTACAGACAAAAAGCAAGATTCCTAGCTCATGTCTCTAAAATCAGCTTCCAAATTTCTTCAAAGATTGAGCCATTTAGTGGATCAAATAAGCACCATCCATGAAGCAAGAAATGAAAATTACAATATGCAGATACAGTAAACTACCTAACAAGCCTGAAAGAGCTACAGCAGAGGAAATGAAGTGATATAACGCCAGGATAGTGTGGTGTTCTTAATTAGAGGATGAGGAAACCATAGGCAATGTGACACAAAATTGTGTCTGGTGGTGCTTATTATATAGCTGAGATAGAAGAGTGGATGGTGAAATCCATTGGATTAACAGTTTTCTAAATAAACTCTCTTCATTATTGCTTTACTGTTTTTAGAAAATGCTACTAATATTGCAGATTGGCCCATGGCTCCACACTGGAGCTAGCAGATATGAGGAAGGAAGCAGTATTTCTCCTTGATTTTTTTTTTTTTTTTTTTAAATTTCAAGCATGAAAGCTTCATGCAGATGGAAAAACTTAGTAAGAGGGAAGAAAGTATGAGTGGGAGATGCCCCAGAGAGCAGACTACTTCTGGACAAAAGTAAGGAATTGGCAAACAGTAGAGAGCATTAAATAGTAAAGGATTTAAAGAGCAAGTGATATATTTCTGTACCTCTGACTTAGTTATGAAATAACTAAACAGCATGCATTTTTCTGCTTTTCTCATTTAGCTTATGTTACATGTCTGTGGGGTAGTTAATTGACCCCTGTGAAAGACAGACCTTGTCATTGCTTGTGGAAGAATCTTCTCAAGTTCAGGAACTAGTAGCACAACTTCCTGGGGGGGAAAAAAAAAGTGGAATTTAGTACATTAGTATAGTAGAAAATCTGTTCTCAGTACAGAAAATTCCTCTCTGTTTTTGTAGGACTACTGTATGTGTTCTGGATGATGCATTGGGAACAATGACAGAGTTCTTTTCTTCATTCTGTCTTCATCTGCATGAGAAAGGCAGTCCTTTAGGTTCTTGATCCTCAGGAAACCTTTTTCTGATGACTTTCTAGTGCTCATAGTTGGGGAAATAATATGCACTGTTTCTGAGAGAATTTTGATGGAGAAGGTAAGGCTACAGCTCTTAATGGCCGAAACAGTGATATCAATGGGAGCAAGTCATGAGTTTTCTCAATTGTATATATACAAACTTTCACTGGTCCTGGTCACATGGTAAGGACAGGCCTCAGAGGAAACCTTGTCTTTGTGTGGTAGTGAGAGACGTGAACGTACCTTCACAGTACTAAAGAAAATAAGAAACAAAGAGAATGTCTGGCTTCACTGAGTTTTTTTTCCATGTAAATTGAAAGGCACAAGACAACCTTTGGATACAGCAGCTCTTAAAACTTCATCGAGTCCCATGTTGAGATGAAACTTTTGTCTGTGTAAAACAGATGTGAAACGTCTTCAGTTTATTTTGTTAATGAAACCTGTAAAGTACCACCTTTCTAAAAAGTGCAGTCTAATACAAGTCAATGCCTAAATCTTGCACTAGAAAGTTCTGAAGGCAAGATGTCAGCAACACTGTTGTTTCACATTTGCAAGTAATGCCACATAGTGCCTGGCATCAGAGAGAATTTAGCTCATTATCCAACCACTCCCTGCCCAGGGTCTCTGAGGTAGGTAGTTCTGTGCATGTTCAATGACTAGTAATGAAATATCAATCATTTTAAGTATATTAAATAGTGAAAAGCTTCTAGGGAGAAGAGTATTGCTGCAGAGAGTGAGGTTGCAAAGGTTGAGAGATCTGTCCCATTTATGAGCCAGCTACCTAAAACCAGGAAACCTCTTGCATTTTCTGTTGTAGTAGTTGTGATTTTGTGAAGCGAATAGATACTTTGGGGAATGTACTTTATGTTCTTAAAAATTTAGATGTTAACCTACTCAGAGAATCTAATTAGCACTACTTAGTAGAGTGTAAGAGTTAGTGACAATTTTATTTGGTCTCAAAATGTATTTTTATAAATGCAATGGGAAACACTTACTGCATAGATTGCATCAAAAATTGCATTAAAAATATTGCCAAAATTCCATTTCTGGACCCCAATTCTCACCTGACTGTTTGAGAATGCCATGCTGAGTAGACTGCAGGGGTCTTGTCCAAAATCATAGAAGTAATTTGCAATTGAACAGGTGTCTTTTGATACTAAAATTTTCTGTCCTTTGGATTTGATAGCATGGATTCATGCAGAGATTTGAGTCTTCTGATAGATTTTAAAGGGTGGGTTTATGTCATATCTTGCATGTATTGCTAAGTCTGTCTTTGTAATGGTTTCTTTCAAAGAAGAAAAAAGCCATCTTGTTCCATCTGCCAGATAGAAAATAACTAGCCAAAAATAAACTGAATCTAAAGAAGACTTTTTCCTGTGCAATTCCTTTCTCTTTTCCTGAGAGTCTGGCCTTTTTTTCCCCCCTCAAACAGTGTTTCATTGGTATCCGTTTTATTACAGAAATCCAGTACTGCACGTGGAAAGCAGTTTTGAGGGACGATAGTCACCTCTTTGGCTGTGTAGCAGTGGTTTAACATCACTGAAGATGCAGTATCGGAAGGGTCAAAGCATGTTGTTTATTAAAATGAATTTCACTTAATACTGGACTTTGCTGCAGAGGCAAGTGCACGTGACACAGACACAGACCATAAACAGCCATGTTTATGAAATCATAACAGAATGGGCTTTACTATGAATGAGGAAGGGAAAGCTTTTTCCTTCCCACTCAGCTGTCATCTTGGCAGAAAGCATTAAAGAATTTGTGCTTCTGCGTGTTCTGCAAATAAATGTGGGTCTTCAGGCTACATAGCGGTGACTTTGCTCAGATTGTGACTCCCAGACTCAGAAAGGATTAACCAGTACCAGGAGTAGCAAAACTCTTTTCACCTAGTGAGAACTACAGTTAGTTTTTCAGAGTTGTAGAAGATGCAGTATGGTGTGTGTAAATGAATACATTATGTAGCCTGCCATATTTAATACACCTGGTTTGGGTTCTGGGAAATTAACTGTACTTCTCAAAGCTTAGTTTTTCCACTTCTAAGTGTGGAATTTAGCTTTAAAGTACGTAGTATTTCAATTTCTTTGGTTCTTTGGTGTTGTCTTTGCCCACTTAAGGTAGTCATTCCAGGCTGTGTGGCACTTGCCACTTCTGAACATTTGCCACTCTTTGGGTTTAAAGCTGTTACTGGAGCAACCTGATTTGGTATTAAGCTAAAACTCCTATTGCAACAACTTGCCAACTGATAGCACAGGTGTTGAGTGGTGTCTGTATTAATTTGAATATATACTTATGCTAATGTAAATAATTTTAGGATGGAGAGAGCTTCACAATAACAACTGGGAGCATTTTGGTTTGCTTTTCTGAGGGGTGGAGCAGTGGTGTATATCACTAAGATACCAAGTAAGATGGCTTTAGGTCTAATGCCTTGCTACGTTCTAAACTTTGAACCTCTTAAGAATACTGTGATCATTTGTTACAGCTGAGGAAGGATGAACTTGGTTGCTATGAAATGCAATCAAGTGAATCATAAACCACCATAAACCATAGGATATCAACAATCACTGTAATTAATAGAAGCTTTATAGCAAAAAATCATGAAGCTTGGAACACCCTTGACTAGTGGCCCACTTAACGTTGATTTAAAGTGTTTTACCTTAACAGCTGAAGTGACAGTACCTCTGCAGTTAGCCTTAGTGGTGGAGTCAGACAGGATTTTGTGCAAAACTATCCTGAAGGTAGCAGATGACATGTCACGCATCCCCTTAATCATGAAGATGTTTGTCAGAAGGTTATCTGGTAAAGAGCATCTTTTCTGAGTGTGGATTGTTGCCTTCTCTGACTGGAAAAAGGAGGTATGAGGAAACAGCTGAAATGAAATTAGTAGTGTTTAAGTAATGTGTGGTGAAATTGCTCACATGCATGCACAGGCCTGCAGTGCCTTTAATTTAATCTCATCCCAACCACGAGGTACTACATGTCTCCTTGTCTCATCCAAATGAAAAAAATTATTTTAGGCAGAATGAAGGATTATAAAAAGGCATATCAGGATATATGTTTTTAATTAGTTATCTATCCTTACGTCTGCTTGTATAAGCATGTAACTCCATAATTTACGTAACGTAACACAGGGAATGGCATTGTTCTGCTCTTGGTGAGGAACCATTGCACCTTTTCAGATGTCTTCTGTCATGCCCTGTTTTGTTGAGATGGGTTGTACTGCCCGTAGATTTATTCTTGAATCATTCTCGGGAATATAAAATATTTACCATTGTGCTGTTTCTGCAAAGCTGACTTTTATATCAAAGTTTTTAAAAAGATTCCTATAATACCTGTTATATAGATAATTGTTGTTTTTTAAAGTGAAAATATGGACTATCAACAGAAACAGCTGAAATATGGCTTAATTTCTGCTGTCTCTTGGATTTCGGTGTTGTGCTTCTGTGAGGTTTTAAGTAATCCTCATGAACACATTTCTACACCCTTACCCTTGGAGAGAGATAATTTCTGAAAGGAGATTATAAAAGTTTCGTAAATTGATTTCTCTCATGAATTTATTTGCCTTTTAGATTTTTTCCAACTGGTACTTACTGTTCTAATTTAACATAGCTTAAATGTACATATATTAGATTTGTTATTAAGCTACCAAGTAGCAGTAATAATTTCATATCTAAGAAGCACATGAAACCAGTGTTTTACTGAAGCACAGAGAAATCTGAGATGCCCTTGAAGGACACGCTTCCTGCTCCCTTGTTTTAATAAGCAGTGTCTCCGTGTATTTCTAGGTGAGCTGTAGCAGCTTTAATGCTAACACACGCAGAAGCTCGTTTCATTTTTACATGAAGAATGTGAACTGTTCTGTGATGGGCAGGCGGGTGAAGAGCGGCGGCGGCGGCGGCCGGAG